>JAUEKX010009564.1:0-14971 GCA_031834005.1 Dendronotus venustus
TTATTTATTTATTTATTTATTTATTTATTTATTTATTATTCTGTTATTTTAATATGATTTCAGATAGAAAGTGAAACTAAGAGTTGTTATATTGCACTATAAATCAAAATCTGACACCTAATAACTTAAGAATAAGTTTGTTATGTTTTTCAAACAAACAAATGATTTTCTTTGATTCAGTTATTAATTTTATAGATATTTATGATGTCTAGCTTATCAGGTTTGATAGGGAAAACCATAATCTCTATAAATTGCTCTTTGAATTAAACCGTTCTAAGATCACAGTTGTTTATAACAGTTCTTATAATGTGCTGTTTTGACAAATTTATTGATTTAAATATTTAAGATTTTTGTTGTTTTCATACTTGAGCAATTATCTTAACTATATATATTATTTGCATAATTTTCTTGTCTTTCTTTAAAGTCTATATAGCTGAAATAAAAAATATTTTATTAATAAAGTTAGCAGGTGCATGCATATGTTTTATTTAAATATGACAAAACTAATTGATAAAATGTGACAGTTTCAAGAATATTGTTGGCAATCCCATTTAAAATTTACCAAGACAAAAATGATTGAGGTTTGTTAAGTGTGTTCTTAAAATAAAAAGAGAAAAAAATATGTGTAAAAGGTAACTTCCTCTTTTTTTACCTTTAATTGCTAAGTAAATTAGTTTCCTTTTCTCTCAATAGTTTTAAATGGTCATGGTGTTGCCTTTTAATTGGATTTTGTTGTAGTGCTTGATGCTTATATTTTTTCATAGATTATACTACAAAATTGGCCTGGTCATTGTAATAATAATATGTAATTATAGAAATTTTGAATGTTTTGTCTTTATTTTCTCTTACTTCCTTTGTTTCATGTAGTTATAATATTTACTATAAACTATTTTTCTTTGTGTTCAATCCAATCTGTTTTTCTATTTACATTTTTTTAAAGGACCAAACATAAACAAAAAAGGAAAGCTAAATAAAAAGAATACAGAGAACAAAAGCTTAATTTATTTTTCTGTTTTTCTATTAAATACAGAACTCTTTCATATATATCTGCCAAAAAATGGGAGTTTTAGGTTAGGTTTTGTTTTTCATATTCTAAATTTATTATGTGAGAGTTGGGAAAAGAAACAAAATGTGACACCAATATGTGATATGAGAATAAAAGAAAGTTGTTTGAAAGTTTGTGATTGTTCACAGATAGATATGTGTATATGCCTCTTTTTTTTACACAGCTAATAGAAGTCAATACAGAATGTCAGTTATGAATTTTTTTCTCCAAAAAACTGGTATTCATTGAGGGTGCAATCAAAGTTTAAAGGATTTTGCATGGAAGTTCTCTCCAACTTTCTTACAAAATGATTACATATGTGTAAATAATTAATCTTGAGAATAAAAGAAATTTGTTTGAAAGTTTGATTGTTGATCTAACTAAATGTGTCATTTTTTATATTTTTTAGACTCTTTGTGTGTAGGATTAGCATAGTTTGTTTTCTTTTTATTCATTCACAATAAGGTGTGTCTATCCTATATATATATACATTTTGTTTTGTTATTGATTTTAATTTAAAAGTTTGAAACTAAAATAAGAAGTTAGTTACTAGGAAAATTGTTGCATATTCAACTTTTGATACGTTGTACTACAGTCTTTTCTCTAGTTTTAATTATTAGAAGTGCTTTTATTTTTTATTTTTTGTGTTGTGTTGAATATTGGATGCAGTTACTTTTATTGCAAAGTAATTCTATACTGTTATTTATAAATGTTTATAATTAAAGTATGGTCAATTTGTAAAATGTGTGACTCTTTGAGAGATTATTTTTTCACAATTTTTTGATACATTAATAGCTCTTAATTGTTAAAGAACAAATTCATTAACTTTTTTCTACTCTACAATAATCATAAGCTTCCAGATTGACGTTCTATGAGATGGAGAATTTTTAATTTTTTTTTTGTGGCCAATTTCTCAGGCATTTTCTCTTTAAAGAAAACCATTGCATATTTACGTTTACCATCTAACATGTTATTTAACTTGTATTCAGCTCTTGATATGCTCTCTTTATTGAGATTGCCGTTTTGTTTACTCAGTGATTCATGCTTATTTTTATAAACAAGTGTGTCTCCCATAATATAATCTGTTATTACATCCATAATTTTTGAAATTTTGATGTTTGATTTTTATGCTAAAATTGTTGATATGAAATTTCCAGACATTGTTTTGAATTTTTTACCTTCTTAGGATTTGTTTTTTTTCAATCCACTCAATTCACCAGCATAGTTACTATCGGTATTTTAAAGCCAAATAATTTGGAAAGACAATAGAGGAATTAATCAGTGGACATGTATTGTTGTGAAAATGATTACATGCTAATTGCCTAATTTTGACATCATCATCTAATGTCTAACAAATTGCCATGGCTTTTTATTAGCATTAAATTGGTTGGTAAGGCAACGTCAAAATATGAATTTGTATTCATTACTCTTTGACGTTTTTGATGTGTTATGAGCTTAAATACATATTAATATAGTATATAGCATGGTTATAGTATAGTTGATTTTCTCTTGTTTTATGTTTTAGATATATATACAATGTTATAATAATGAAATTGCAATACATAGTTTTGTTTGGTTTTTTACTGGACCAGGTCTCATGTCTTGGTAAGTGAAGAATGTGTTGTTTTTTTATAATCTTTGTAATTTATATTCTCTATATTACTTATTATTAGATTTATTGTAAACTGGGATTTCATGCCCCAAGAGTTTTACAAAATAGGAATATACTGTACTTATACATTATGTTATTAATTTTCAATTTCCATTTACAATCTTCTCTTGCTTTGATTTTTTTAGGGATACCAAAGATTGTCAAGATGGAGGTACAAAAGCCATTACCCCTACTTGGTATTGAAGGTCATGGTGATCTGAAGCTATTTTGCAAAGCTACCGGTGTTCCTACCCCAACAGTGAAATGGTACTACAAAGGAAAATCTGCCAAAGATAATGGTTTCTATGTTGATCGTAACGATCAAGGTCAAGCTACAATGAGGGTGTTTGGTGTAACATTGGATCAAGCAGGGATTTATCGATGTGAAGCAACCAATTTATTTGGAACCATGTTAGATGAAATTGATGTTGCAATACATAGTGAGCTAACATATTTATTAATTCAATCGAAATATATATACTAAATTATTCTTATTAATGTTACATTGGATACTATTTAGGAAAGTCTTGTAGTATTTATTATTTATATTTTTCAAAAGAGTTATGCATAATGTAATTTATGACATCTATATTTAAATGTTTTAACTTCTTTAGGCTTGGGTGAATTTGATAATGGTCATAAAAGAGATGACCCTATATCAGAAGTAAAAGCCACATTAGGTAAACCACTGGTGATAAAATGTCCGCCACACAAAGAAGGGCTAGGCAATGCTTATCTGTGGGGTAACATGCCACCACAAGGACGTCCCCCGACATTGTGGCAACCTGGTATGGCACCTATCAAAAATGCCTTTTTCGATTCACACGGTTCACTTGTTTTTCAATCTCTAACTCAGAGTGATGTTGATCTTGTCAATGAACTTCATCTGGGGGGTGTCAGTTGTATGTTGTACCGGAAAGAAATTTTGCCCAGTAATCCCATAAAGATTGACGTCAGTGGTCAAGGTGAGTACTATGGGAAGGTTGATGAACATTGTTCTTATTGTGATACCTATTATAGCTGTTTTCTTTATTTTCAGTTAATGCATGTTTGCTTTGGATTTTTAATAAATAAAATGAACCACTATTATAGTTAATGCATTCCTTATCTTCTGTTCAATCACAGATCCAAAAACACCAAATACTAAGATGGCACCAGAATTCAAAGCGTTTATTCAAAGCAAGATGAATGCAACAGTTGGAAGTGAGAAAGAGCTTCTATGTGGTCCTGTCGGATAGTAAGTAGCTTTATATTTTTCAAATTTTCTCTAAAGATGAGCTTTTTATAAAACCATAAAACCTATATACATTCTGCATTAGTTTTAAAGAACTGAAATTCATTTTGCAAAGTAAAAGTACAATCAATACAAGTACAAACACAAAGTTTTTCTTGTTGGTATTTAAAATTTTTTTTTTTTCTGTGTGCAAGTTTCCTTTTAAACATTTCTTGTTGTATTAGCAAAACACTTTTATCTCACACCAACACATACATACATACATACATACTGCTTAAACCGTTTAGTTTTATTATTATATGTGATTTCTTTATAGTCCGTATCCAACTGTTACATGGTACAAAGACGATGTAGAAATCTCTGAGCTAAACGATGAGGAGAACGCTGAACGCAATTTTACGCTAACTGGTAATGGGATGATTTTACGAATCAGACCAATGACATTACAAGCTGAAGGGACATATAAATGCGTGGCTAATAACAGTCTTGGAAAGGTTGAAAAAACAGGCTATTTGACCGTCAACTGTAAGTTCACGGGTTAAATATTAATGTAACTAGATGCCCTGAAATATTGTATCGTGTTTTGTTTAGAATTTCTTTTCACACAGACGCTTTCCAATATTGTATATAAGTCTTAGAACAATGAATTTTACTGCAACAGCTATGTTTTTATGGTTTCTTTCGAAATAGGTTAATGCTCCCTTTGTCTCTACGCCTTCTTTGATTAATTCATGATTATCTTCTTAACACGCAATTTTTATTTTTATTTCCCGTATTAGCAAACACGATACGAATAAAGTGTTTATTTAGACATTACTCAGTGCTTAAGCTTTCTTAAGTATTCAGGTCCATTTTTTTTCTTACCTTTTCGACCATTCTTATAACTCTGTATATTTCTCTGAGTGATCCAACAGTGAAAAGAATATAATAACACTTCATATTAATTCTTGGGTTTGATCGTCTTGATAAAAACCAAAGAAAAAGTTACACCATATTCCTGATGTCCCATAAATATTAAAATTGGAATATTGTCCCGGATTGGCCTGTATCCCCTGTGTTATCCTTTTGTAGTTATTGAGAATACATTGAATACTTTCTTGCAGCGCCACCTCAGTTTACTAAAGTAATGGACATCAAACAGGAAGTCTTCTATGATGAAAAGAAACTAATGGAATGCAAAGGTGAAGGTCCGCCAGAAGTCACCTACCAATGGTATCACAATAACACTAAGATCAGTACAAAGTAAGTTTCTTCTATTACACGACTATGTTTATTTAACGGTCAGCAAATAGAAATATACCTTCATTGCCTTCCTTAATTCCTTTTTCTTTATTTCATTATCATCAAAAAATGTAAGACGTTTTCTACAATTCTACATCGAAAACGCTCGATTTTGACAACATGAATAGTTTTTTTTTCGCCTTGTAATTAACACTAAACAAAGAATTTTTGAAAAGAATTATTAGTAAGCTAACTCTAGTTATAATATATCTGTCCGTCTATACTTTGTTGGATAAACACAATATTAATTTGTTTTGGTATGCCATCAGTTATTAATAGTATTTTGAACAGACTGATAGTCTTGCGATGATTGTTTGAGTTTGGGTTATCGAAAAATTATATTAAGTAATTTTTATTAATATTAATGCTACTTGGAATCATTGAGTAGCAATCCTCATTACCCCGATTTGGAGTCCTAAATACCTTGTCTGCTACCAGAGCTATAACTTTTGATCATTTCGAAATAAAACCGATGATTGAGACCCTTACGAAAGCGAATTAAATTTCCTTTCGAGTTGTGCTAAATGCGTCTAGCTTTGACCAACGCTTAAATGTTGAATTTATCGCTGAAATTAAAACTGTTTTCTTAAAAAGTTGCTGTTAAAAATCGTTAATAGTTGTATATATATTTCATTGATTGTTACCGTTTGTTATTCCAGTGAACTTTACAAAATAGATGATGGAAATTTGGAAATTACAAATGCGAACTTCAATCATGTAGGATTATTCATGTGCATAATAAGGAATTTTCTCGGCATCAAAGTTCAAGCAAGCTATCTTTATGTTCAGGGTGAGTTTTTTAAACTGATTTTTATTCAATTTTTTAGCCTTTAGACATTCCGAAACAGTGTAACCGTTGCTTATAGTTTCATGGTTTAAAGTTTCACAATTATGTAGAAGTAATTTATTTATGCCCAATAAGAGATATATGCAAGTGTTGTTTCGATGACAAATTTCACAAATATCTTGCTTGCCCAAGTTCATTCATATGGGTCAAATTTGGAAATAATTCTATTCTTTTTTCGCTTCTTCGTTTAGCTATACCACCACGGGTCGAAGTTGGTCTAAAACAACCAACCTATATTTTTAAAGAGGAAGATAACACAATCGATTGCAAATTCTTCAGTGCGCCTGCTCCAGTTATCACGTGGTCCAAAAACAATACAAATATCGAGAATACTAGTGGTAATGGTAGCCTTGTTTTGAAAAATGTCCAAAGCACTGATAGTGGTATGTACAAATGTTCAGCCACGAATATCGAGGGAGAAGCAAGTGACGAGGCTAAAGTGTCTGCAGTTGGTATGTTAATATATATAAGTTGTAATATATTTAATTTATAGTTGACTCTATATTACTCCAACCTGTGAAAGTATCCGAACCTTTGTACTATCCGGGTACAAAGTTATTACTTGAGGATTTTAATTCTGGGTTTCTACTCAAATTAGCTTTGCTAATTATAAAGCAAGTTTTAGGACTACTTATAAAGTAAATTAAATGTCACATGTTTTTTACGAGAAACCAATTTTTAGAAACAGATTTGGTAAAATTTTCGAATACTTTGAAGCTGAAAGCTTAATCTTCACAATAAGCACTAACATGTAATTTTAAGACTAAATATATAAGGTCATAAGATAAATAGTTTAAAATGCGGTTAAATTATCCAACAAAATTTTTAAACATAATTTGGTGTTAGATTTGGGAGAGTTTGTGAAGGAAGGAAGGAATGAATTGAGAAACATTTGAGCCCAAAAAATTAGCCAATTTTAAAACAAACATCGATTCTCAGTCCAATCCTCTTTTCTTTTTTTCTTAGAAAGAAATAGCGTGAAAAAGATAGCATAGATGTAGACCCCCCACATTATTTTCACGCTTTTCGACTATAAATAAATCGAAATTTGGAGTGTTTGCACAATACACGTTGCTCAAATTTACAACAATATACAATACTTTGCTGGCGTCTTTTAATCATCCCGTGACTAGCAAACTTATTAATGGTTGCCATGTGAGCTATAAATAAATATTTTTCTCCTTTCTGTTTAGTTAGAACACGGATCACACAAGCGCCCAACAATCTGATCCAGAAGGAGGGCGATAAATTTGTGCAACTGTATTGCGATGCTGTGTACGAGACAGAACTATTGCAGGTAACCTTCGAGTGGTTAAAGAATGGCGAAAAGTTCGAGGCTAACGTCATGAAACGGCTTGTCGGGTTAAGCCGCATGATGGTGTTTGACGAATTGACCATGTCAGATGGTGCCCAGTACACGTGTCGTGTTTTCACGAAAGATGAAAAAACTAACTTTATTGTCTCGGAAGCTACAGCTGATGGCTCGCTAACTGTTCTTGGTAAGTGTGACCTTAGTCAAAATCCCCTGTTCGCATTCTTTTTGTTTCGAAAGTGTAATTAGAGGTCGTCAAAGATCTTCGGAGAAAATTAAAATAATTAGTTATCTTTGGAAAAACATTAAGATAATTCTTGCTCTCCTTCACGGAGGTTTGACGCAGCCTGAATCCGTCTTTACTTTCTGTTTTTCTAATTCCTGCTTGTGTGTGCAACATTGTCCTTCAAAGCTAGTTGTTTAGTTCTTTAAGGCTCTTGTTATATCAAGAATATTTCTCTATAATAAGATTACACAGTTACAATGCAGGTCTAGCTACAAATTTTTGAAAGACTAATTCTTCCATTTTTATAGGGAAACCGAAGGGTCCAAGTTCTATCCTATTCAATGGAGACTGTTCCAACACTACCGGCGAAATCATGTTGGAATGGAAACAAGAGAATTATTACGGACATCAAATCACATACTACAATCTCGAGTACGCCTCCTCTAACAGCAACAGCGAAGACCAATGGGTGGCGTACGATTCTGACAGCAAAATCACTGATACAAAGGTGGTCATCCCCGTTGATAAACTACCGGCTTCTGCTGATTTGAAGTTCCGCATTAAAGGAGTTATGACGAAGGGAGACGGAGCAACGTACGTTAGTGATGGAGTTGTGTTTACACCTGATCCGAAATGCACGACACCTGGTGGAGGTAAGAATGTCATAATGACAATTATATATACTATGTTCGAACACAAATTTATAGGTTATCCAAGAATTCTTTATATTAATATTATTTTAATGATGTAAATTTTCGGCACATCAGAGGTCTTCTTCAGACAATCAATTTATTGTGTATGTATATAATTTGAAGTTTTTGTTTTGTTAATGAGAAATTCTTTTTTAATTATAAATCTTTAAATGTCATGTATTTAAATATTTCTCTCATTTTCTTTGAAAGTTCCCATATGGATTCCTAATGTGAGATCTGATAATAGAAAGACAGCGCAACTTGTTGTCAAGTGGGATGTAAGTCAATTTCTTTTCTTTCTTTTCTTTTTCTTTTTTTAATTCCTTATTGGATTATTTTGTTATTAAGCATTAGGTAGTAGATATTGACAATATTTTTCGCGAAAGAAAATTGGTGTTTATTAATACTGAAGGGAGTGCCCCTTGAATTTTGTTACCCAATTAAAACGTGCAGTTAAGCATGCAGACGCACATTAGGATAAATATCGTCAGTTAGAATATCTCACTAAAAGAGATCAGTACTACACAAGTCCTACAATATTGTTTATGTTGTTGTTGTCATAGGAACCAGAAGATGTGTTAGAAACAGACCCGAATTTCGAAGTTATTGTCTCCTATCGTAAACTTCCAAATGGTGAAATTAAAAATGTGACTGTCAAAGAAGGTAATGATGATTTAAAATGTGGCTAATGATCCCTAAAATCTATCTTATAACTATATCTTTTTCATTCGACAAATCTTGGGCCAAAGTATATTACAAACTTATTATATATATATATATATATAATAGGTTTATCTTAATCACTTATCCTGAAAATATTGTTTTTGAAAGAGCTTCTTAGATAATAACTTGCAACATTGATATATGCCCGGGAAGGGTGATTATGGCCAAAAATAAAGCGTCCATTCTAAATCTACGTTTTTACCAAAAACTGTGGCCATTTTCGCGAAAACAATAATCGAGTTTCCAATTAGATTCAGAATTGATGTCATGTGAAAGAGCACGGATGTTTCCCTCAGTAAGCGATTCTAGTTATTTACTAGCAATTTTTGTGCTCTCTCACATGAAATCTGGAAACCGGTCAATTTTTTTATTTGATAACTGCGAGAAAAAAAAATGATTTCCTATCTCTGTGAAATCCCTAATAACATAACTAGCAAAAGATTTCTATTGCTCAAAAAAATATGTATGCTTATCCTAGCTTTTATTGTTGCTTTTTTTCTATATATAGGAAACGAATTTGTTTTGGACAATGCTGGTGAGAACGAAGAATACGAGGTAATTGTGCGCGGAAAGAATGATAATGGAAATGGTCCGGAAACGAAAGTCAATTTAAGATCATCTGGTAAAGGTACGGTATCAATAATCATCCGGTGTATCGATTAACAATCGTCTAGTCTACTGCGTATAATTTTCACTAAAAATTTCTGTTATTGACTTTCGCGAATTTTAAAAGTGAGGGCTTGTTTTTTGTGAAATGTAACGATTATTATGTCTTATGTTTATAGGCAGTGATAATTAATTTGTAAAGTTTTAATTCATTTTTCATTTAATTTTTGTTTTTAGAAATTAATAGTGCACCTACCAATATCATCGCCGAAGTAGATGCTGAAAATGTGACAATCACATGGGATCCAGTCCCCTCAGCTTCAAAATACAAAGTGAGTACTTGACGTAATGTTTCAGCAAAGTACATTCCTTCATAAGGAAAAGAAACATCGATTGGTTGATTTTCTTGGTGATCTTATTATGCAGGCTCGTAGTCAGTTCAAACGAAAGTTGAAGCATTAGATTCCTTCTGCATGCCCTTGTAGAAATCCTTAGATATATAAGAAGTATTGGAGCTTAATTTCTAATTTCTAACTATCGTTACCACCTATAATGCGTGAATTGTAACTGAATATCTCATATCAACTTTAGTTCATTGTGACATTCGGTAAGTGGGATCAATTATTATTGGTCTCTCGAGAGTCCCAACTAAAAGGAGTATACTGTATTTTCATATAAACTTACTTTGGGTCATCCTCATCTCATCTCCTAGTGAGAACCGAAAGCTGGCGAGAAAATTGGTACATTGTATTGAGAAATTTATTTGGTGATGATTTTCAATACATTGGCATTGAAATCTTCAAAATAGCCTGCATTTTCACATTCTCAAAAGAACTCCATCATATTTAAACTTTTCAAACTATTCAAATTCATAAAATTACATTATGTATACAAGATCAAAATTGAAAATTAATAGTATTATTATAAAATTATTTATAATATTTATATCGTAGGTCTACTACTGGATAGGATCTCGCAATAGCAGGCGGCGGCGACGCGATAATCACGAATCCAGTTTAGAAGTTGCTGGTGAAACTGCTACCATATCAGGTGGTGATTTGAAATCGCAAACACCATACTCGTATCAGGTGTCTGCAGCAAATGACTTTATGGAAGGACCAAAAAGCTCACCGCAAGACTTTCAGACCAGAAGTTCAGGTATGTTCTAATTTTTTGCCTAAAATGCCGCGTTTCTTTTGTTACGGTTCTGGTCATATAAGGAAGGTGAATAACATATGGATAATGACATGTCGCACGATCATCCCGCCAACTCAGCGATCCATCCTTTTGGAGGTTGGTAACTTGTTACACTGAATTAATTCGGTGGGTTAGTGCCGTTCTCTGTGTTGTGTTGAGCAAAATTCAATAGATCTGCGGCTTGCGATAATATGTGTTCTCCCCCAAATGTAATGTTTCGGTCTATACCACAAATCAAAAAGGGCTCGCGCCCCATAAGTAGCAGAATGCGGATAGCGCTGTGAATTTCCTAGCTTGCTAGAACTTAATTTCCGCATCAGGAGGGCATAGCTTACTTTGTTGATAGTTTTATTATTTTATTAACGATAAACAAAGGCGATGGGAAAGTTCTAACTTGGTATACTGGCAGGGTAATTTTGCACATAATCTACAATCTGACACACCAATCTTTACCACTATTGTCCGACCACAATGTTATTCATTCCGGAAACTTCCCTCTACCATAAGATAACAACAGCTAAACAAGTAGCTTCCGTTGCTTTGCACATGTAGTGTAATTTAAGTCATTTTGTTTCCGTTACTTGCCGTTGAAGATGATGACACTTATTTCACTTATGTGGTATTAAATCGTTGCCAAGGTAACCAATCAATCGTAACTCACGTTTTTATAAATCAAAATTCTGTCAAATCCCACGTCCTCTTGTTGTATGGAACATTTACCGATGGAATTTTGACGCATTCTACTTAGTCGGTTTAACAGTTGAGTATTGGTTTCGTCTTTTGTTGTCCTGTCCCTTTTAGCTTTATCTTCGCAATATCGCCGTATGATATATCCAACATCACGAGATAACGGAGATAATGCCGCATAATAGGTTGTAGACAGAACATGTTTGCCAATTATGGTCTGTGTCTATTAGCAAGAGATTAGGGTGATAAAATCTGAAAATGGCTATTTGTAATCTATGTACAAACGTTTTTCATTATTATACAAGCTCCATTCTTTCTTTTTTTTCGTGAGAAAAACAAACATATCCATGTTTATTTGCCAATATACTGCAGATTGTTTGTCCTGCATCATTTGTTGTATAGTGCTTAATTTCCTCCTTCATTGTTTATATATATATATACGTCACTCCTCATTACGTCACTCCTCATTACGTATGTATGTGTACTATGTAAACAAATCGTAAATCGTTGCTAGTAAGAAACTATCCTTGCCAAGATATTGTCACGTGTGTCGTGTGTTGTTCTCAGTCTTTAATATCACATTAACAATATTAAAGTAGCAATAACTCGCATAATGAAATTTTCGTGAAGTTGGTTTTGAAAGAAAGGAAAAAAATCTAAAAACTGAAAAAAGGATTTTATTCTTCTGTTCTGCTTGACATATGCGAAGGAGAGTGAAAACACTTATCTTGAAGTGTTTCTCAAACATAACATGCTCTCCTACACAAGTGTTTGCGGATCCTCTAGATTCGAGGATCCTCTAGATTCGCTTCTGTTGGTAATGAAGCTAATTTAATAATCTAATTTCTTGTCTTCTACATTAGTTCCCAAACCTCCCACCAATGTGAACGTTAACGTCTATGGTAGCGGTCTCCATGTGACATGGGATCCACCGCCGAAGGAGAAACCGGAAGTGACTGGTTACGTCATCAAATATTACCCAGCAGGTGGAGATCCAAATCAAGCTGAGACGTTGGAGTGCGAAAAAGATTGTCGTGAAATGTTCTTAACGGACGGCTTGAAACCTTTTACGCCGTATACAGGTTAGAATAATTGAAATACAGTTTGATTCAGCACACGACTTTAAAACGATGTTGTATGGACATTCATACAACGCTGCACAATCTAAGTTATTAACAAAAAGTTCTTCAACAGTGTGCCATTTAAAATCGATCAAAGTCTACAGTATAATGTAATGTATGTTTTTGTTGTTGTTTTTTTCAGTGGTTTTGCAAGCGAAGAATGAACTCGGTGTTGGAAAAAAATGGGTTCGTGAGGGGTTGGTTGTCACTAAACCAGATCGTAAGTTTTTTTTTAATTTTTAATTTTTTTGGTACAAATTAGCGATTCGTTCTTCACATTTTGCGAATAGAATCTCATTTCTGCAACACTTCGAATTCGAAGCTTTTTCTTTGATTAGTGCCCCTCCTTATTGAAGAAGTCAGATGATGATGACATCAAAAAAAGCCTCTTCTTTTTTTTTAATGGCGCTAAGTGTATCTTATTATTTCTTAAAAATGCCAAAAACACAAATGGTTAAACATTTGTCGAAAAAAGTTACGAAGCTGTCTTCTATGTTGTTTATGGTTAGTTGGAAAGTCTTAAACTCCTTCAATAGTAGACGTAAACGAACTATTTTAACACTTAAGATCAGCGTCTTTTGGAAATGCAATGTAATCCCAATACTGCGAACCCACTGCTTTTTAGTTCCCTTTGAATCCTTGTTAAGTCTTTCTCGTGACCCCCAATGACTCGAACTTTCAATAGCTCGATCTCTTGGAGGTTATACTGCTCACCGTTTTACTTGTTAGAATATCACCATGGGTGAACAATTACTGGAGATTTGAGTTCGTTAGATTTCATTGTTAAACTGTATTGATTATTTTGTTTTATAGTCCCTGGCAAACCCGCACCACCTCTCTACGTGAATGGTTTGAATGGAACCCTCATGAACGTCAGTTTTGAGATGCCGACCACAGGTTATATCGGTGGTATGCCGGATAACTTTACCATCTTCTTCTTTCCTAAAGGTATGTTTGTTTGATGAAAGAAAAATTTAACCCCTTAGCTGCCCATTGCCAAGCCACTTTATAAATGGTAAGCGAATTGATAATTTGTAAAAATTTCCTTCCCGAAAAGCCTTCTATTTTGTTGTTAAAGTTTATCTACGAATTAAAAAGGAATTCCTATACGAATAAGTTAGATCTTTGTTCGTGTTTATAGAAGACATCGGATAATTATTTTATTTGAAAACAATCTGTTCTATTGCCCTGATTATACATTCACCATCTGAAACAGCAAAGAGATTTTCTTATTTTTTCGCTTATTCCCTTAAATTCGGCAATTTACTTTCCACTTTTTAAACACACCGTGGCAAAAAAATGTAGACTCTAAAAGGGAAATCTTTAAACATTTGGAGGTGATGGGAGGTAAATATTTACATACCGGGCAGCTAAAGGGTTGAACAAGAAATTTTCTTCTATGATACGGAACAATGATCTTCATTCAAAATGGTACATTGGTTGATTTATTTTATTTTAACGGGTTTGTTCAAAATTGAAACCAGCAAAGTTAAAAAATATTTTACTATAATACAGACCATTCTTCTAGTGAACAAGAACCTTTTTGAATTGAAACTTCGGAGAGGGTTTCCATCAGAGACTTTCTTTTTTTGTTGGAAGACAATAAGTTTACCTTATGTTTTATTTCCTTTCATCATTTCACTCAAATTGATAAGTTCACTATTTCGTTCCATAATCTCACAGATGGTGACCGTAGCCAGGCTAAATCAGTGACAGCCCTGTTCCCAAACCCCAGCAACGTAACAATCGATGGCGTAACTGAAGGCCCTTACATTCTGTTTGCCGTTGGTGCGAACTCTCTGGGCCAAAGCAAAGCAAGTGATGACACTGAACGAATATTCATTGCACCTCTACCACCACCAGTTCCAGTAGGTGAAGATGATCCGAAACCTTTCTATGAGGAACTCTGGTTTATTCTCCTTCTCATCATTCTTCTACTTATTATTATAATTGCCTTGATCATCTGTTGCTGTTTGTGCAGGAAAGGTGGCAAATATCCAGGTAAACGAGACTACCCAATATTCTTATCGGATTGTAGTTGGAATGTTATACAAAATTTATCTTCTTTCTAACTCGTGGGCGAAAAACTAGTTTTAAAATTGACTTTTCGAATTTATTGGAGCAAAAAAATTATACATAAATGCCGGACGTATACATGTATGCCACTACGGAACTAGACTATTCACTTATTTTTATTTTTCTCTTCTTTTTTTTTTTTAGTTGACGAGAAAGAGAAAGAACGAGGAGGTTGGGATAATGAACCTTCGAAAGATTATGGTGATGTTCCTATGGACGATATGGCTGGTGAAAAACTCATACCGTATGTTGCATATCCATTTCCCCCTTTCT
>JAUEKX010009895.1:0-14943 GCA_031834005.1 Dendronotus venustus
TTTAAAAAGAATAATCACTCGATAAAAAATGATCAAGTTAAGAGTCTAAAAATCATTGCTTTGGTTTGTTGTAAATTTAGAACTCGCTGCAAGCACATGTACTAACCTTTTACAGTTTGTTGATGTACCTTCCTTGTTTTCCAAATTAGAAAATGAGCAAGGTATTCACTTTAAGCCGTTTAGTGCAAGAAGCAGGCTATTTATGCGCTTCTCTATGGTCTTTTGGTGCCACATAACTGGCCGTGGTCATTGTCTACATTTTCTTTCTCGTTACTTTTTATTGCTTTGAACAGAATTGAAGTAAACATTATAAATCTCCCAGGAATAATGTGTTGTATTTAGAGCAGAGAAAACGTCAACGATAGGATGACCATTGAAGTAAACGGAATAAATTTCTCATTAATTTCTTCTCGTGGGAGATAGCCAGAGACCACGGAGGAAGCTTGTCCTATTAATTATAATCGAAAAATTTTGGCTAAACGCCTGTTTTTTTTCGCTATCTTTTGGATACAACATACATTAAAAGGAAAAACCTTCGTACGGAAAAACTTGCGAATATTTTTTTGTCTGTAAGTTTTTTCGTCCGAAATTTGCCTCTGCCGAAAGTTTTTCCGTCCGAACGTTTTCGTAATGTCCATCGTTTTTAGAATCGATAAAATAGATAATAATAATGATGTATTCCTTTAATTCTTGTGACTTGTTATCATTACACTATTATAGTGTTTTTTTTAATAGATATTTGAGTAAAGATAGGTTTTTGCACTCTTCATTTGTCATTCTACTTTAGTATTTACCCAATTTTGCGTAAGTTATGTAGAAAATCATTGTCTAAAAGTTTTTCCACTGAAAAATCGTTGTCCGAAAGTTTTTCTTCCGAAATTGAAGAATCTGTCCGAAAGTTTTTCCGCCGAAACTTTTTCCGACGAAAGTTTTCGTTCTTAATGTAGACGTTTTGTCTATGGATATAATTAATAGCAAATATATTGATTGACATAATAATTTAAAAAAATCCTAATTATTTGAAGCATATTTCTATTATGTTAGGACATTCTTTTTTACAATATATATTAGGAATGATCTTTTTATTTGATGTAAAGCCAAGTTATCTATTTATTGACTTCTACATTGCTGTTCATTCTATAATAGAAAAAGTGCTCCTGAAGGATGAAAACTCGCTTGTCCTGTTTGAGTGGAGATTTTTGATTTTAATGAACGACAGGTACAATATTAGTTGAGAGTATAACGGGAATCTTCAAGTATCAAGGCTTTTTGTTCTGTTTACTAGTGCTTTTATAATTTGTACAATTAATTTTGTTATTAATTTTTATATCTGTTTATTAAATTGAATTTATTCTATGTATTTATAGCCTAACTAAGAGACCTAAATTGGTAAGTCTTTTGAATCAAAGGCTGTTCTCCCTACCTTGTTGTCCAAATAAACTGGTGACTAAACTATATTGATTCTTATAAAAGAAATCTTAACTTTTTTATAAACCACAATATAATAGTATAGAACAGAGTATGTGTGGTGCTCACATTTCATTCACAAAACTCACTGATGACACATTTGTAACTCATTGAAGATTTATTGATAGTGGACAGTTTAAACTATGAAAAGAAAATTACAGGACTATAAACTAACAAATTATAGATTTAGGGTTATAAATTGGTTAAATTGGTATAATAGGGTTATTTTCTGGAGTGATGTGTGACTTGAGTGAGTAACTTACATAAATATAGCTATCCGTATTTGCGTTCAAAATAAATAAATAAATAAATAATTAATTATACAAATTAAAAAACTACTATCGGAATAATAGACTATGAGATAAAATCAAATCCCACAAGAGAAATCTTTAATCCTCTCTTTTTTATGATCATGCTAGAGGCGCTATTGACAGTCTATGATGCTTGGGGGCGTTCATGCTATATATTTTCGTTCAGCTTTTCCTTTTGTTTATATCTGTTGACACAGAAAAGATGTTATTAAATGTTCCCACCAACTATTAAAAGCTGTTTTATTTAATGACAATTTAATGAGATCTCTTGAAAATTTCTGATTACATAAAAGACGGGGAGCGGAGTTTACTTTATGTATTGAAAATCATCTTTAATTAGCTTTAATTTTTATCTCTCTTTACGGTATTTCTTCTAGTGGTATTTTACTTGCATTTTTTTGCACAACACAGTCATTTGAAGCTCCGCATTCTGTTCCCGGAGGCCAATAAATTTTGTTATCATATATTTTATTAAGAACTTCTATACCTTTTTTTGTCGACTACATGTGTTCCTCAGGAAGCCTACAAATAATTTTAAAATAAGAATATAAGATAACAATAAACATTTATGTTATATTATAACATTATTTCACCAACACGCTTTTATAGACTTTTTTTAAACACTTTGCATATTTCATTTATGTTTATTGATAAGAACCCAATACAAATGATGTCAACACAGAGTATTTTTATCTTATTTGCTCTTTAAATCACTGGATATAAATTTTGTTGCTAACGACGCTTCTTTATACGATTTTTGAGTTTAAAAATAATTCTTAAATGATCCTTACTCGCGTACCTTATTATTAGTAGCTATGGCAATAAGATGGGGAAACTATTTTTTACACTCTTTGAAAAGTTCATTGGTTTAGTGACTTTAGTTTTTCCAATTTCAGATAATTTAATTCTTCAATTTCAAAGTTCTTCTTTTTTTACACAATTAGGAAAGTTGAACGAACAATGTCTCAGAATTAAGTTTATTCTTAATATTCTTAATTTTTAGCAAAAATTTCAACCTTTTTGTAAAACTATTATTTTTAAAAATTCCTGTTACAACATTACGTTAATATTGTAAAAAAGTTCAGTATATATTGTCCTATAGCTCTTCCTAATTTCCATGCATAATTTTTACGCCTATCGTAATTATTTGTCATAATTTCCCGACAAAATAATAATATGATTAATTATTACAAAAGAAAATACGAACCGCGAAAACGACAACAATAGAAACACAAGGTTTTGTAGCAAGTTTTAAAAAAAAACACAAAAATTAAAAACACCACTTTATTATAAAAGCAGTACATTATATATAGTTTATGTTTTTAAAGAATATTTTTTTTATAACGTTATTTAATTTCAGGTTATTTAATTTCATTTTTCATAATCGGTATTGCGCAATGCTAGTTCTTATTTCGGTATCTTTTTGCTCTTATTTTATTATCTGAGTCATGTTTGCCATATTACTAATTTTAGATTATATTTAAACTATATATGGTAACAATAGTTTTTTAATGTATTAGTTTTGTTTTTTATGAACATATATTTACATATACTATTTATTTAAGGAGTCAGGAAATACATTGATTATTAATAATAAAAAAAGGAGATTATGGTGTAGTTTTAATGGTATTATAGAATGCTGTTCTAACCTATGAAATGGACGAAATACCAAAATGGATCAAAATCTACCTAATCGTCATCAAAATTTACTAGCTCATCAGCGTCATCAAAATGAATAGCTTACCCAAAAGGCCTGACGTTGAAATTATTATTGTTTGAAAAATCAACTTATTGCCTTGAGATGAGCAATATCTTTATTGCTCTCTCAATAATTTTGTCTTGTAAAAATATTCCTCTACAACGGTATGACCTCTGTCTTTTTTTTTTTTTTTTAATAATTATTATTGCTATCTTGGATAATAAGTAATTGTTGAGGAAATTTATTGTTTTAAATCCAGTGAAATTGTCATAATTGATTGCCTAGGGAAAGAGAAAAGAGATGTTAAAAATCAGAGTAAATCATCGGAAATTATTCTTGTTTGTTGTCGGTGCATAAAAAAGAGCCTGGGATCGGCAACAAGGTTTGGCTTTCATTGAAATCGATGACAATAGGGAAAACAACAACACAACGGTCGCTTAAAGCATTATCGTATTCCTTTTCTTTTCTACTTCTTTGATATAATCGAGCTTTTATTGAAATATTTAATTAAACACAACCAACCAAGAGAAGAGAGAAGACACTGGGAAAAATATCGGATCGTGGATTGAATTTGTAATACGAATAAAAACATGAGGGACAGTGTGAAGGTTGTTTGGGCCATGGTGCTTTTCTTCGCCATTTGTAAAGGTAAATGTGTATTTTTATCTAAACTTGCTTTACACACTATGTAAGTACTTTTAGGTAGAAGTACTTTATTGGTAAAACACTCCTTGTTGTTTTTTTAGTTTCCACGTCGTGTATCTGATTTTTTTTTTTCTATAAATTAACATTGCATCCCTACTAATGCTGCCAACCCTTTTCGTCAGATTACTTTGTTTTGATTATTCAAAACAGGAGTTATATTATTTGAAATATTTTTTTGAGCAGCTTACTCTTTCAAACGGTGGAAAGAAATAGAAGTGACAAATTCTAACTGAAATATATTTATTAGAAGTAATTAAACAACATATTCCGTTGAACTAATTTAAATTGCGAAAAAATCATCAGTTATAATGGTCAATTTCGGATGGACCACTTAATAAAAAACAGTTAATTTTGAAAATTTATTCATTTTTATTAACTATTTCGTATTTATTAGGTCAAGAAATTTTGATGTCCGAACTTACTAAATTGGACAGTGAATTCAATGACTTAATAGGTAAGACTAAATAGTGTATTACTTTTAGTTATTTTTCTAAATATGGTATATTGTGCTCTCTCTGGTGTTCTTAACACTTCTTATCATTATTGTCTTTTTTGACAGGTAACCTCAAAACGTATTCTGAAGAACACAACAAACAAGCAGATGATCGTCTGTCCTCTGATGCTGCTACTTCAACACCTTGTAAGACTTTTTGAAGAAACAAACGTTTGAATGTTGTTATAAAAATATGAATTACTTACAAAATAACAACAAAGGCATAGCATTTCGTTACTGATATTAAATTTCTTTAATGTTTTTCTAAATTGTAAGAAAACTGACATCATTGTCCCTGTACCTAGGAAAGGTGATCTCTCTCTTAACTACCACTAATTATCGTGGTATTTTTCTTTGAAAACGTCAATTATAAAACTAATTTTAATGAAAGAAAATTTCGCAAATGGGCGTTCCAAAATCACAAGTTTAAGAGAAATTTTTTCTTAACTTTGCGCGATTTGTTTTTTTTTTTAATCTGTAAAGTTCAATTAACAGAAATATTGAATATTTTGATTTGAGTAACTCTTTTAGATGATGATGATAATTCTCTCTCTGAGATGTTCTCTTGTAGAGAGATCCTAGTGTCGTAATAAATTAGTCTTTAATTTATTCGATTCTTTTTCTTCCATTCAGCGTGCGATCTCAATGGTGGTTGTTCCAATGGGTTCAAAATTGAAGGCGAAAAAGTTAAATGGTATAAAACCAAAGCATGGTCACACAGAATTCGTGACTCAACTAAACCGAACGGTTGGTTCTTCATGGCAGAAGTCAAGAGGGTAAGAGGCGTACTAGTCAGCTGTTCCTGACATTTCTTTTCATTTTCAACTGACAAATTCTTTTCTTTTAAAAAGAGCTAAAATTCCCTTTTTCTTTCAAAGCAAAAGTAATCGCAAAAATTTTATGAAAGAGTATTTCTTACATTATGCAATTTTTATTGAAAAAAATTAGAAATATCGTTAATCAGTTATTTCAGTAGAAGGTCGTGGCCAGGAAACAAATTTTTACGAAGAATTGACTCAATAGAAGAACGAATACTATAATACTAGCAATTTGTTGTAGATCTTTGCAGCAATGAGAAGGAGAAAATTTAAAACGATAATTAGTAACAAAAGAGAGATCATCTTTCTTAGATACAGGGACAATGATCGAAGTAAGACAAAGGGGCAAAGGCTTGTACATATGTTTTCTTAGCAATGAACATGTTTCCACATGACCGAAAGAATATTGTCTGTACCAAATGTTTTCGAAAAGGTGGTTTGTTTTACGACTTAAAATCAGTTCTACTTTTGTAAACGTGGATTTCTGCAGTGTTGACAGCTTCAAACTTATTGAACATATCTGCTGCAAATCTATCGGCTATATCTGAGTTACTCGAGACTTAATGTCAGTCTATTTTCTTGAGAGGATGGGGTTTCGATGGATTTGTTTGTTTTTTACTGAGACTATCTTATGGTATTAACCGAGAGACGAAAAGCAAGAAAATTATACGTAACATTGTGCCAAATCTTTGACACTGTTATGCCATTATTTCGCAATAGAAAAGTTAACATGTTGGGGCATTAAAGTCACCAGCAATTGCTAAAAGATTCTCAAGTGAAATATCAGAAAAAAATTTTCCAAGCAATGCATAGAAATTTTCAAGTTCTTCTAGTGATACGTTGTTATTTGGACTATAGGCACAAACAACGGTTAACTTTGGATTTCCAGAAGATTCTACAACTAGTATTCTGGGAGATATTGATTCAATTTGGAGAAACTTTTTGATAGCCTTAAGAGACAAAAAGAGTCCAACACCGCCAACAGAATAGCGTTACTTACATTGTTGGTTACTGAAGATGTAACTAGCTGATTTATATTGAAGAACACTTTTTGAATGGTAAAATTGACGCTCTCATAGGGCAATTATGTCAATTCAATTGCAGATAAAACTGAACAGTCAAAGAGATTGTCTAGCTGGCCAGGGCCAGTCAAAATCATGAACTCTGGAGCGATTAATTGTAATCGTGGGGTGGGGCAGTACTTTAATAACTAGAGTCTATCCTTCTTACAATTTCTTTTAAATGTATAAACTAATCCTTCAATTAAGACTAGAGATAACAATAGTAAGTGTCCAGACTTTCTGTGTGATCAAACGATTGCAAAATAAACAAAAACTCAACTTTAAGTAATAATTATTAACATCCCCTTACAGGAACACTCGAAATCTGACTACGGATACTTGGAAACATCTACGTTCAAAATTGAAAATGACAACGTATGCTTTAAGTTCAACTACTTTATGTATGCTCATCGAGATCAAGATTCTGACACTGCTCGTTTCCTTGTTACATTGAATTGTAGTAGTGGATCAACTGATGTTGAAAAGAAATTGTGGCAGATAAGTTCAGCTCCAAAGAGGAAATGGAATATCGCCACCGCCAACATCGAGGGAATGTCTGGTAAAGATTGCCAGGTCTGTTTACACTTTTAATAATTGTCACTCTTATTTTGAGCATAGTCCTAACCAATGGATGGAATCTTCTGTTTCTGTATGTTATGTATATTTAAATTTCATTCAAAATAGCATATAGGAACTCTAACATATTGCGTGTACACACTGTAGAAATCCCTGCATATCCATTGCATTCCTTTTACGTAATCATGTCTTTCTACAAACCGTCATCCTTTGCAGGTATTCTATTTTAGAACTCCATCGTTAGACAATTGAAGATGGTGTAATGACGCTCCTTGCTTTTGTTTAATATCAAGCATATTTTTAATACACGTAGTTTTATTTCAAGATGTGAAAAAACCTGTCTAAATAATCTAAAGTGGTAGCCTGAATAGAGTGACAAAATATTAAATTTCACCGCATCTTTTACGGTAATGATCGTTTTTAAAGGAAGTATCAAACCAAAAATGTTAGTGTTAATAAAAACAAAACTAAGTGCTTAATCCAACAACCTGTCTTGGGATTTCTTAGTAACTTTATATCCTTATTTAGTAAGTTCATAATCTTATTTAGTATTAATTATTCAAATTAGGAAACCTTCATTTGTGATGAAGATCCTCTTTTCGTTTTCAGATTACCTTCCGTGTCTCAAAAGGCCTGTATGAGTATGGTGGGGTGGTTGCATTCGATAATTTGTCGTTCAATGACGGTTCATGTCCACAACCTGAGGATCCACTGAGTGCAGGTAAAAATAACAAGTCTTTTTTTATTCCTAACGAAACAAACCAACGTAATTATGTCCTGCAATAAATATAATTACCAATGTAATAACCATGCACCTACTGAGTTGGATCTTGGTCAACCTTTTGAAAAATTTATAATCTTCCTCTATGTTATTTTTTCATTTTTATATTTTACACAACTAAATGTATGCCTCGCTGTCCCATTTGTAGAAATTGTTGTCTTCTTCTAACAGCAACAAACGTGAAAGATCATTGGTTGGTTGAATTTTTTAAACAAGAAGTTGATTGGTTAAAATTTCATGTTCACATGGTTGGCTTCTCTAAATAATAGCAGAAATTTATGGAAAGCTTTTGTTTACGTCTGGCCTTAGAAAAGAAATATTGTGCAAAATCAGTTGGGGTTGATACTAGATTTAAGTAGTAAATTTATATATTTTCTTCTACTTTTTTTAGAACAAATTCAATGCACATTCGATAGTGAGGGTACTTGTGATTGGATAAAAGGTGGCCAGTTACCATGGAGACGGAGTAGTGCTGGTACTTGGCAACATGAAACTGGACCTGACAAGTACTTTGGTTATGGAATGTACTCCGGTGCTAACGGTAAGTTTCCAACTGTGTCGTTCAATTAATTTTCGGCGGAAATGTTGTTTCCGTTAATAATTTAGATTCTGTTCAATTGATATACACTACATAAAATACTTCGCTGTCAGTAATATTTGGCCTTTGGCTTTGACTATATTTTAAATATGCAAGAATAGACCATGTGAAAATTAAACAAATAATTTTAATATTGTCGTGGTAACAATGTTGTTGCGATAATTGGAAACGACAATCCCTAATTATCTCAAATGTGAAGTAATTAAACTTTATAAGTTCTTAAAGTATAACTTTTAGAAGAACTGATTATTTTTTATGAAAACGAGACGGAGTTGCATGAATGGATTAGCTATTTCAGTGTATTTGAAAAAATAAAGTCCTAAAAAATAAAGTCCTACAAAATAAAGTCCTACAAAAGATCATATAGTTAGTAAACCCCCTGTAACCTCCAAATGTAACAAGAAAATTGTTCAATTACCGGCGTTGTAAGACCTTTCGTAAGTGTTCAATGTGGAATTCACAAACAGTTTGAGACCATATTATCGCGTGGTTCGAGAAGGGGGTTTGTTAATTCCTTTTTCTAGTGTATTAGTATATCAATATAATAAAGATAGCACATAAAAGAAATTTTTTAACGATCATACGAAACAATTGTTATTATTCATAAATTTACAATTGAACAAGAGAAAAATTCGTTCTCACAAAATTGCGGTATAAATATGTTTAATTTTCCTGTTATAGGTCAGTACCTGTTTATTGATTCCCGTACTAATAAAAACGAAAACAAAACTGGTAAATACGCGACATTGACTAGCCCCGTAGCGCTAACAAGCACTCCTAAATGTTTGCGCGTTGCAGTGAGTACAAGTGGTAAAGACATGGGAAGCGCTGAGATTAACATAATCACATCAACTGGACAAACACAGGCTTTCAAACAAACAGGGAACAAAAAATCGGAGAATGGATGGTTTGATACCTTTACCAACTTACCAGTCAACAAAAACTTCCAGGTAATATTCAAGGAAAAACCTGAACTGAAGCAGATTTTTCCTGACAATCTCGTCAATCTGCATCAAAAGTCGAAATATTGCCGAACAGTCAACAGTCAATCAAAAAATTAAAAACATCATTAAAGTAAAAAAGGAGTATTTATTTTCAAGATATCAATGCAAATTCTTCGAGAACTTTTGATATATCTTTTGATGGAATTTATAAACGCCTTTTTGTGGTCGCATAGCATCAGACCTTTTATATCTCAATGTATCTTTACTTTTAAACCAAAAAACTACTTTTATTTCTCAAATTTAAAGAAAATTTAATGTTATAACTTTGTAAAGACCTAATGGCGATATCAGACTTATAGTGAATTAGCTTATCTTTTTGTTGAGAAAAACCTCAATAAGATGGATTGTCGAAATGGAATATCCACCTACTTTCAACTCTCTGTAACTTATGTACCACTCATTCATTGAACTTAATCCATCAATACCGACTTAACTAACCGGCCTAACTGTTATAATGCATAAGATCATTATAATTGAATATGATGCTCTCTTTATGTCTATTACTCTCTGCTATAACAACTACGAAGATATTTCGCTAAAAGAATTTCGATAAGTTTGTCACTGAAAGTACAAATTATCATAACAACTTTTTCTGCAGGTTGAGTTGAAAGGAACAGTAGGTAACGGTCCAAAATCTGACATTGCATTTGACAATGTTGCTGTACAAGATGGACAATGCACACCAGATAAACCGCTGGTTGAGTGTAAATATGATGGAGGAGAAGGTTGCGGCTACTTGGTTGATACAATCTGTGGTGAAGAAAGTACGTTCCAATTAATACATTTATTTATTCTTAAAATGAGCCTAATTGATTAATTAACTATTGATGGGATGAATCTGATTTATCCTTAATTATAAATAACATATTTTATATCGGCCTATGTATTTTAAAATTGTATAACTTTAAAAGTTCCCTCTATCCAATACATTATCGTACATGTATATGCTATTCAACAACTTGATATCGTATACTTTATCATGTAAGATTTATGTTTGTTTTCCAGTGTTTTAATTTCATTTGTTTCTTGTTATATTTTTCAGTTGAAGGTTTTGATCTTGAAGAAGGTAGGTGGACAAGAGACTTGCTATTCAATTATATTTAAAGTAAATCCATGTCGCAATACTTTGTTTCGCTTTGTCACATAGATATTCGCATATATAATTCCAATCTACCGAATCTGTAAGTAAAATATTTTTTGTGCAACACAAAATGGCCAACGAGGCGAAATAAATATGCTTAAATAAATGAAGTTTTACCACTTTGCATAACTTTGTTAGCCGGCTTGTTTATTAGAATTGTTTTTATTTTTGTTGCTTTTTTATTTCCAATCTATGAAGAATTCAAACCAGCAG
This sequence comes from Dendronotus venustus, assembly GCA_031834005.1. Lineage (NCBI taxonomy): Eukaryota > Metazoa > Mollusca > Gastropoda > Nudibranchia > Dendronotidae > Dendronotus > Dendronotus venustus. The sequence continues at coordinate 10,868 of JAUEKX010009895.1, forward strand.
AAAATAACGTGGTGACAGTCATCCCAAAGATCGCAATGGAATGGTCCATTTCGATCGACATCAAACCACTTCGAAAGGTTCGTGGATGGACAAACATCCTCCATATGAGTTCCACTGGGAGTAATTGCTGTGGTAGAGGTAATTGAAGTCGTTCTAACAAGATGTATTTTACAGATCTGTAAAAGTATACCCACTCATACTCTAATAAGTAACACACAGAAAGTTAAAGAGTCTGTTGTGTCTAAATGTTTACTTGATGTTCTCTATGAATTTTGTTTTTAGCGTAATAATAATGAGAGTTCACCAAAACGAACAACAATATGTTCTAGTTAGAGAGAGGCGCTTATTTTTTGAACGCTAAGGAGACGGGGCTTATTAGAGAGGAATGTTATTTAGATAGAATACGGTATGTATACGGTATGATACGGTATTCGAAATGCAAAATTTGGACATAATTTAAACTCTTCGGGAAGTTGTTTCTGTAAAATCTATTTAGATATTCTAAAAGTTAATTAAATTTAATAACGAATAACACATCCACCTAGTGGAATTTGATCGATATTCTTATATTTGATATGTATATGTGTACAGGAATTTCCATCTTCTTTATTTATTCTATTGCTTAGGAGATCGCTTACCGTTGATCGGGTTCTTCAGTAATTCGTATCGTTGTCATATCTCCAATGCTATTGGCTGGAGTGGTAATTGGGCTGAAAATGGTATCACACTAAACGAAGGCGTGTACAGCACAATCAAACTGGAACAAACCAAGGTGAGTGCAACAACGGAGAACGTGTAAGATAAAGTTAAAAATATGAATTAAAAATAGTACCAAGAAATGAGTGTCTTTTGAATAGCATTACTTGATCTTAATACCATAGTTCAGTACTTGTGCATCCTCAAGTCTAAAAGATATTTTGTTTGGAAAAAAATTATAGAATTAATTAATTATGGTTATAGAAAGAATCAGATGGAAAGTATTATTATAGCATTTACTTGGATGGGAAACTACGAATAACAAAACACAACGACAAACCTAAAGAATGGAAGAACGTGAAAGTTTATCTCAGTGATATCTGGCATGCAGCTTCCGCTGTTAAAGTCAAAAACTTCCATTTCAAAAACGAAGGTATCGCTCGATTGATTGATTGATTATTGATTCAATTATTGATTCATTTTTACTGATTGATTATATGATTGTAAATACAACTCTTTTTTCAGGGGATTTCCAGCCATGCAATCCAATCTGTAACAAACCTTTATCCGATCCTATATTCCAAAATCTCCCAATTGGTAAGTCATGTGCTTATCTTATAATTAAATAGATAATTCTTTCTAAGGGGAAAATATATCTCTTTTCTCTTTTATATGATTAGTGTTTATTCAAAATACATTTGTCCTGTCTCCTGTAATGTTAAAAAAATTATCTTTTTTTTATTCTTTTTCAGCGCCACCTTTTAAGAATACGGAAGGTACATTATCCTTTTTTCTGTAATAAATACATTATATAATTCATACCACTCTTTGTAATTAATAAATTCTTTGCATGTAGCATGAAACTTGCTGAATAAACTATACGGCACATAGTGAATTTAACCGTATTCAAATTATGAATAATTAAGCCATCTAATATGTTTACACTAACAATTTTGGGGCAGTTTATGATATATTTAAAAGCCACGTTTCTTTGATGTTTACGGTTTGATTTGAGAGAGGTTTTTATCAATAAGTTTTAATTTTCTGTACACCATATTATATGCAATGCATAATCTATTTTGCTTATTCTATTTGTAAGCACAATACTTTCCATTGAAAACTAAGTTTTGCATATTCAATTTTTTTCTAGAGTTCACACCTGTGAAGAATAGCGAACCTTTGGCAATTGGAATTGTTGAGAAAGAATGGGAGTTTAGTACAGATATCAAACCTATCAAAAAGAGAATAGGTTGGGCAGGTATTGTGCACGTGACCAATGGTGGAAATTGCTGTGGACTAGGTATGAAGCATATTTATTCGTATGAAATATCGAGTATTGTTTTTTAAAGATTGATTGATATAGCTTAAGATAGCTGAAGGTAATACATACTTTGAAGTATACAACAAACTTAACAAGCTTTCATGTATGACTTGAAGTATGTTGATGCAGTAGCAATGAAATTAGTTTCTAGCTATTGGCATTTTTTTTCCATAGGAAACCGTGTGCCTGGAATTTGGTTTTGGTCGAATAGTTATAAACTTCACATTACAGCTCCGAATGGTGGGGATGGGAACTACGGATATAACGATCTGGTTTTAGAGGAAAATGTATGGGCAACTTTAAAGGTCAACCAAAAGAAGGTCTGTTCAACTAAGTTCGTTTATTGAAACCATGCGATGAAAAGCAGAGAAATGGGTTACAAAGAAGCAAACCAACAATTATACTAAACTTACAATGTTTATTTCTGTGATGTTTTTCTCTTTGTAACTGAATGTAAACGGGTATTTGTCTTTCAAGAAAGTGTTAAGTATTAGCATAACCTATCCTTCACTCTGGACTTCATGATCAAAAACAGTGTTTTTTTTAAAAGCTTATGGGTTGTAGAAACTCCTTCTGAGACATCGAATATAATTTAAGTTTTCTAAAAACTGCTGATTAGACAATTAACCAATCACCTCTTTTTGGCTTCTTCTGTGGTTTGGTTTCTTATTCTTTTGTTCATTCTTACAGGAAGATGGAAAGTATATCTACCGTATCTACAAAGATGGCAAGATAGTTCACGAGAAAGTTAATGATGATCCTAAGGTTTTCAACAGTGTGAAGTTATACTCTACCAGTCCTTGGTACAATCCAGCTTTTGTTAGAATCAAGAATATTAAATTTAAGAATCTTGGTAAGTTAGTTATATCATATTTAATAAAATTATATATGAAAAATAACATCTGTCTTGTTGCAGGGAAAAGGATATTATCTCCAGCAAATTATTTAATAGCAAGTGATGATCATTTGTACAAAAAGAATTTAAAGGATTCCTACCTGAAAAATATTATTCTCATCATAATCATAAAAAAATAAACAAAAATCTTTGCCTTTGTAAAACTGAACATTATGGTATTTTTGACCAGATTTAAATTATTTTTACTATAAATCTTTTTCAATATTAAGAATGGAAAAAAGTATGGAGCCTTTCACTTGCTCCTTAAAAATGATTTCACAATATTGCATTGCGGTAAGTTTTTCTAATTTTTATTTAGTTCCAACATATCCGTGTAGTTTTTTGTGCAAAGGAAAACTCGCTAAGGAAACCATCGATGGAAAACAAGGTAAAAGTTTACAACGTTTTAATCTTCAATTTAGCCATTCTTGTCTATTTGCATTTCAAAGGAGACAAGAAAATTTACAATGTAAAGTCATTCACATCTCTTAAGCTCTGTTCCCACTGAGCGTTAACAACTATCGCGATTACGACAGCTGACGTCACGCAATGGTGATAAAAGATTTGGCAATTTTTCTTTTTTCATCTTACAATAAGGAAGTTAGGATGTTTTCTTGGAAAGATTGTGTCAGGAAATATATTTAAATTTAAAATGAATTTTTACAATTCAAGCCTCCCAGAAAGTTTGTATTAGTTTATTTATTCATTTTTATCAATGAGTAAAAACACAACAGTCGTCTGTCTTACTCTCACCTTCCCTCTCCACTTTTCTTCTGGGACCCATATTTTTCTGGTTGGAAACTATCACAACTTCTTGTAGTATGTTGTTTATTTTCACATATCTTTACACAAAACCTATCGCAACTACGATCAGCAACACGATAGTCGCGTAGTTATTGCCCAGTCGGAACAAAAAGCTTCAGGAAAGAATTTTTACTTCGCAGAAATTCATGCTAGCACAGGACGTTGATGTTGAAATCACAGCAATGTTGTATGGACATTGCAGCGACATTGCTTCAACGTCGTATGTTGGTTTCTTTAATTTCTTCTTTTTCTTATGATTTCCTTAGTGAGCACCTTCACTTATGACATGAATACTTGCCGCGACCAAGATTTCCATGCTCAAGTCTCAATCCCAAAGAGAATGTTACGATATGGTTGTCT
>JAUEKX010010006.1:0-28222 GCA_031834005.1 Dendronotus venustus
CCACCCACTACAATCATTAACCCACCTACCACAACCACTAATCCACCCACTACAACCATTAACCCACCTACCACAACCACTACTCCACCTACTACAACCACTAATTCACCTACCACAGCCACCTACCTACCTACCACTACCATAACTTCACCTACCATTACTACAACTCCACCCACTTCAACCACTACTCCACCTACCACAACCACTAATCCACCCACTATAACCATTAACCCACCTACCACAACTACCAATCCACCTACCACAACCACTACTCCACCTACCACAACCACTAATCCACCCACTACAATCATTAACCCACCTACCACAACCACTAATCCACCCACTACAACCATTAACCCACCTACCACAACCACTACTCCACCTACTACAACCACTAATTCACCTACCACAGCCACCTACCTACCTACCACTACCATAACTTCACCTACCATTACTACAACTCCACCCACTTCAACCACTACTCCACCTACCACAACCACTAATCCACCCACTATAACCATTAACCCACCTACCACAACCACTACTCCACCTACTAAAACCACTAATTCACCTACCACAGCCACAACTCCACCTAATACAACCATTAATCCACCTACCACAACCACTACTCTGCCTACCACAACCATTACTCCACCTACCACTACCACTACGCCACCTACCACTACTACTAATCCACCTACCATTACTACAACTCTACCCACTTCAATCACTACTCCGCCTACCATAACCACAACTCCACCTACAAAAACCAGAAGCTCACCCAAACCAGAAGCTCATAGTCCATTAGTAGGATTTTGTGATAGAATACGTAATGAAAATTATGCTCACCCATCTAGCTGTGATCAATTTATTAGTTGTGTTGCAAAAAAAATTGTTTATATTCGTGATTGTCCAACCGGTCTTTATTATAATGTTAATATTGATCAATGCGACTGGAAGAAAAATGTTAATTGTCCAGGTATTTTTCACGCATCATCAACTTTTTACTTTTTTGTCTTCTTAATTGAATACGATTGCTATATCGTTAACAATATAATATATGTACCTAAGCAATTATACAAACCATCATATATACGGCAACTTTGTTGTGTACATTTATGTGGTAATAACAAAATTTTTCTAAATTGTAATGATGTAATTGAATGTTTATATTGGAAGCAGTTGCATTTTTTTATCCAAATCAGGTTCTTCTACGGCTGCACCTCCTCAACCTTCAACCAGTGCACCAACTACCACGACAACTCAACTTACTACAACAACGACCGTTCCGCCTTCACCAACCGCTTTTAACCCATTAGCGGGATTTTGTAATGGAAAACGTGATGGAAATTATGCTCACCCATCTCGATGTGATCAATTTATTAGTTGTGTTGCGAAGAAAATCGTTTACGTTCGTGATTGCCCAACTGGTCTTTATTACAATGTTAAAACTGATCAATGCGACTGGAAGAAGAATGTTAATTGTCCAGGTAAGCATGTGATATCTGAAATGTGACTTTATAAGATATTTAGAATAGATTGCGCAAATACTTGTTTAGTTAAATATAAAGACCTAATATTTTAAACCTTTGTCTTAAGATTTAGAGACAAATTTTAAATAATTCACCCGTTTTATTTTAATATATCATTCTAAATCGAAAATAAATCCATTTAACATAGTGTAAGTGGACTCCTTAGAATTTTAGGCTTGTTTGATTTTTATATGAATATTCTATACTAATCTGAGCCGAAATACTCCTAATAGACTGTTTTCTTGTGTATCACTTATTAAAATATTTGTATAATATTGGCAAAAGGTAATCTCACGAAAGAAAAATTATCGTTTTTATTTTTTATTCGAAATCACAAAATGCGGCTCGAACTTTTAAATTTCCGAAATTTTGATTGAAAAAAAAGTTAATGAAATAAGGATGGAAAGCTTAGAAAGTAGCGTAAAGCAATATCTTTTAATCCATACTTCATCCATGTAAAAACTCATTTCATAAATGTTCAATAAAGTGATAATTCAGAACAATGATATGATCGTATTTTCTTGAACTGTTGATTATGTTTTTCGGGAAGAAGTATGTATTGAAAAGGATCTTTGCTTTTCCTTCTTTTTAAGCCAACTCAACCAATCTCTTTTCTACCGCCCAAACCACAACAAATCGACCGTTTTGTGATGGTAAAGCGAAAGGTGCATATGCCAGCCCTGATGGCAGTTGTGATGAATATGTTGTATGTGCAAGTGATGGAATCTATCATTTGAAATGTCCACAACCAAAGTTGTTTGATAAAGTAAAAAAGTCTTGCCAAAAACCTGATACTGTCATTTGCAAAGGTTTGACACTTGAACCGTTCAAAATTTGAAATTATTTCCTTAAAAAAAAGCTGCCGTCATTAAAAGGTCCATTACAAGAAGGAAAAGCAAAGATCCGGTAAAAGATTAAACGTATATATTATAAATTGTTACCATGATTCTTTGCTGTTCCTATTTTTAAGCACCTACACAAAGAGTGCCTAGAACTACTGCTAGCTCAACCACAACCACAGCTTCATCTACCGCAACCACAACTCCATCTACTACAACAACAACTCTATCCACCACAACCACGATCGCAACTCCATCTACCACTATCACAACTCCATCTACCACAACAACAACTCCACCTACCACTACCACAACTCCATTCACCACTACCACTGCCACAACTCCATCTACCACTACTACAACTCCACCTACCACTACTACAACGATTGCAACTCCATCTACCACTACCACAACTCCACCTACTACAACCACGGTTGCAACTCTATCTACCACTACCACAACTCCATCTACCACAACCACAACTCCACCTGCCACTACCACTACCACAACTCCATCTACCACTACCACAACTCCATCTACCACAACCACAACTCCACCTGCCACTACCACTACCACAACTCCATCTACCACAACCACAACTCCACCTACCACTGCCACAACTCCATCTACCACTACTACAACTCCACCTACCACAACCACAATTGCAACTCCATCTACCTCTACCACAACTCCACCTACCACTACCACAACTCCACCTACCACTACTACAACTCCACCTACCACAACCACAATTGCAACTCCATCTACCACTACCACAACTCCACCTACCACAACCACGGTTGCAACTCTATCTACCACTACCACAACTCCATCTACCACAACCACAACTCCACCTGCCACTACCACTACCACAACTCCATCTACCACAACCACAACTCCACCTGCCACTACCACTACCACAACTCCACCTACCACAACCACAATTGCAACTCCATCTACCACTACCACAACTCCACCTACCACAACCACGGTTGCAACTCTATCTACCACTACCACAACTCCATCTACCACAACCACAACTCCACCTGCCACTACCACTACCACAACTCCATCTACCACAACCACAACTCCACCTGCCACTACCACTACCACAACTTCATCTACCACAACAACAACTCCACCTACCACTACCACAACTCCATCTACCACTACCACAACTCCACCTACCACAACCACAACTCCACCTACCACTACCTCTACCACAACTCCATCTACCACTACCACAACTCCACCTACCACAACCACGATTGCAACTCCATCTACCACTACCACAACTCCACCTACCACAACTACAACTCCACCTACCACTACCACAACTCCATCCACCACTACCACTGCCACAACTCCATCTACCACTACTACAACTCCACCTTCCACAACCACAGTTGCAACTCCATCTACCACTACCACAACTCCACCTACCACTACCACAACTCCACCTACCACTACCACAACTCCACCCACCACTACCACTACTACAACTCCACCTACTACAACCACAAGTCCACATACCACAACCACAACTCCACATACCACTACCACAACTCCACCTACCACAACCACAACTCCATCCACCACTACCACTGCCACTACTTCATCTACCACAACCACAACTCCACCTACTCCAAGCACAATACCGCCTACCACAACTCTACCTTCGACAACAACCAAGTCTTATTGTGATGGGAAAGTGAACGGTCGATATGAAAATCCGAATAGTGATTGTACAGCATACGTGTTATGTGCAATGAATAATATTTACCATTTTCAATGTCCTTCATTAATGTTGTTTGACAAAGTAAAAAATTCTTGTCAAAAACAAGAAGATGTCATTGGATGTCAAGGTTTGTTTCTTATTGTTGAATAGTAAGTAATGTCAAATCTTTTATAATTTTTGTAGATGTCGATTCCCTTTCGGATAATAACAGAATTTACATTTTATCTCTAGGAACCAATCAAAATGTCAAGAAATCAATGAGGGGTCTTGCAAGACTGTTCAGTCAGAATGTCAAGAAATCGATGTGTCCAGGAATTGGAGGATTCCAAGTACCTGGTTCGTGCACCGAATATATGTCATGTGGTGTTAACCGTGTGCCGAACATCAAATCATGTGATAAAGGATTCAATTTCCATCCCAAACTCAAAGTGTGTGTGCAACAAGAAAATGATCCTTGTCAAAATGGTAGGAAATACCGTCCGCATTTTTAAAAGCTACCAGCGATATTCTTATGTATATGAATACGGAACATTTCCTTACTCTATCGGCTGGTACCATAATGTTAGGGGGGATTATATGGGGCGTGTTGACCCGGGTTGGGTTGAAATGCCGAATTGTAAATACCTCGGTCTATAGTAGAAAAGCCTATTGATTTTAGATCGTCTTTATATGAGAAAAGTTGTCCTGGGTCAACTCGACAAGGTGAGCCAACCCACTTTCTCAACCCGGATCAGCTCGGCAAGTGAGTCCACAACCCGAGTTAACTCGCCTCATATAAATCACGTCCTTAGAGAGTAATTTAATTAAATTTACCTTTTAATGTTAGTCAGAACGGGAAAGGGAATTCAACTTCCAGTCGAGTAATACAAAATACTCAAAATTGCGCCTGTACTGCTCCGATTGAGAGAGAAATGTAAAGCACAAGGGCTATTTAGTTAAAGAAGACTCGATAATAACTTGTAGCACAAAAGGGGCTTTTAAAATGGTCCAGCAAAGACCCATCACGACGAATACAGTTCAAGGCTATCCTGATTAAATCGAACTGTATTAATTATTCCATTTCAGGGAAACACAACAATCCTTGCCAGGACAAGAAAGATGGTAACTATGTTGATCCAAATAACTGTGGCCAATATATCTCATGCAGCAATACATTACAATATGTCATGAACTGTCCATCTGGTTTGTGGTATGATGAGAGACAAGATGCTTGTGACAATCCCCACAATGTCAGATGTACTGGTAGGTACTTTATCATTGATCTGATCACCTGAACTTTTGTTTTGTTTTGTTTGTAAAACTCAATACATAGCGAATGTTCGAATTAGCCATTTCGTAATAAATTCTGTTGAGAAATAAATTTTTTTGGATGGCCAAAAAAATGCAAAAGAATTTGGGATCACTGAAAGCTTAATAAGCTGCTGTAATATGTAATATTTTCTGATCACGAAAGTTATTTCTTTACATACAGCATCTACAACACTTGCACCTACCACCACTACTACAACCACTACTACCACATCCCAACAACCAACAACTATTTCACCAACATTCTGTGCCACTTCTGGTGTTGGGAATCATGCTGATCCATCAGGGTGTGATACATACATTGCATGCGACTTCTCTGGTCGTGGTATACGAATGCCATGTCCTGCAGGGTTGTACTACAATGCAAAAGATGATATTTGTGATTTCCCAAGCAATGTCCAATGCAATACTCAAGGTACATCTAATAACTTAATTCCGTTGCTATATATTCTACTTTTCTTTAGCACTCTAAATGAATGTCCGTACACACGTGCCGTTTCACATCTATATGAAATGAAAACAGAGGAAGCTCTAACAATGGCAGATTTCATCGTTGTGCGCTTTTCGTTTTTGTTATTTGGAGTTATTTGAAGGTTGAAGAGACTCTTTCGGTTCCATTTCAAGAAAAAAGTCTGATAAAAAAGTTCAAAAGGGTTAAACAAAATAATTTCCTTAATATCAAAAAGTTCTTTAAATTGTTTTGTTGTTTTTTTTCAGCTAAGAGAGATGTGACATCCTTCTCGTGTAACGGTCGTGTTGGAGCTTTCAGAACATCGTTCGGATGTAACACCTATTTCGTTTGTGACGGTACAAGTCACACACCAAAACTAAAGACATGTCCAAAACATCAGAACTTCTTTCCACGAACCATGAAATGTGTTATGTCCTTTTCTTACTCTTGTGATGGTAAGTTGATGTGATAGTATGATATAATTCATCGTTAATTCCAGGGGCACATTCCGTCTTTTTTAAACTAAAGCCAACCGGTGGAGATGTTTTTGTAAACTATGTTTATTATTGTCGACAAGATCATTCAATGCAAAACACGCAACAAAATTTTACTTTTTTACTTTAACTTTTTTTTGAAGATTGATTATCGAAAAGCCTACGTGATAATTTCCAGTATGTTAGTGCAATCATAGTTGTTGTTTTTCCATATACCCTTTCTCATGATGTAAACAACATGATGGCAATTAATAACGGGACCATGTTTAATTTTGTTTATTTTTGTTTAGATCCTGGTTTTTGTGCTGGTAAAAGTGATGGACTGTATGCAAGTCGTTTCAACTGTTATGGATACTACGAATGTGAGCGGGGCACAACTTACCCGAAGAACTGTCCACCTCCGCTTAGATTCAATGGAAGAAAGTGTGTACCTCCTTCACAATATGTTTGTCACGGGACAGTTGTAGTGTAAATACAAACAGAACTTTAAATTACGTAATTTTTTTCGTAGACCATTCTAGTCTACCCACTGACCTACTGAACATTGATTGTTGACAAAAAAAGATCAAGCAACAAAACGCGTATTTTACGTCTGCGGAGAAGAGCATTTAATATTAAAAATAGCATTACCTTTGTTGTTATTGTTCTCTTCCGAAGAGCTAGAATATGTCTCTGATTGAATCATTTTGAAATTATTCTATCCAATCTTTTTCTTCCTGCAAGAAATATTTTTGTGAATCAAAACGAAAAATGTAAAATAATTTTTATATAAAATTGAAAAAGTGTAATAATTATTAATTTATTATTAGATTTTTGTAGTTGTGATAATTTAATTGTTTTTCTAAAAATGAATAATTACCATACTCCCTTTCGTATGAAACTGACAACTAAAAACCTAATTTCTTTTTGAGGTTTTAATAAAATTTAGTTGTAACAATCGATGAAAGTTATTGAACACAGCCAACTCCTTGAATAGAAGACATCTCTTCGACAATTTGAGATTATTCACATGGCGATTAGACAATGTAAAGTTTTCATACTGTAGTAAAGTATCTTAAACGAATTTGGAGAAAAAAGAATCAAGACAAAAATGTACCTCTTTTATTCAAACGAAAATTAGACACTTCATTACTAAAAGAATGGGTGACTCGAATTGGCACTTGTACTATACAATTTAGAGAGTTCCTTAGCCTCGTGATGTCGTCATTTTATTGAGTTCTTCAAATCTCAAAATATTGAACCAAAAATGGATTTTTTTTTTTATCTTTAACAATATATTTCGGATAAAGTTATCCGTCTTCAGGTGTAAAATTATTAAAAACAGTTAAAATAGTTAAAAGTTAGATTAAAAACAGAATACCTTTTTCTCCAAAAAAAAAAAAAAACTTTTTTTTTAAAGCAAGTGAAATCAAAAATGATTGTTTGAAATCGTTTTGTTTGTATGTTTGAAGAGTTTTATAGCTTTTCATTCTTTGTTTGATGCATGATTGAGCTAATGTATTGTAAACATCAAACATCAGTGTTTCGAAATACGCACTTAAACATGCTTTTCCTCTAAAATGGAAACTCTCTGCTTTTTTGCAAGTAGCTCGTCGTTTAGCTGTGTATAAGTTTTAGTAAAAGTTTGATGGAGATTACTACGAGAAATTGAAAATGCAAATGAAATCTCGAGAGGCGACTTTCGTTTTGCTACTCGCTCTCTCTGTCGGCGTATTAGCTTTTTTCGCTGGTTACGGTTTCGATAGATATTTACAACAAAAGTTACCTCGTTCGAAGAGGAGAAGTGTTCTCGTAAAAGATGATTGGAAACGTAATTTCGAATCTTGCGATCAATCATGGAACGATATGGATTACGACTACACGCTGTTTCATGGTGATGCTGTGAAGAAGGTTGATAGCAAAGAAATTGATAAAATTCATCAGTATGTAATCTTGTGTGCTGCTTTATAAGGCTTCAAAATAATTGTTACTTTAATGAATTTTTTTTTTTGCTAAATTTTATTTTATTTTATTTAGTTAATTAAATCGCTAAATTAAATTTTGTAGAAAATCTTACCAATACGCCAAAATAATGTTACTTGTAAGAGTTATATTGTTCTGGTCTTTTAAATGATTTAATTTGATTACACAAAATTTTATCTAGACCGCTTTTTTCAGATCCATCCATTTGTTTCATCGCTAAGTAAAATCCAACTTTTTTTTTTTTTTACCTGGCCTCGTTACCATTCATAAATGCCATAAGAACCAGTCGGTATCTTTTCATGAAAATGAAATCTATCAGATAATTTTGTTAAATATCTGTTCGTTTTGTCTAGGAGCAACATCTTTACTTGGATTTATAGAAAACACACATTTTCCAGGAGACTTGAATTGTAAAATGAACACATGTAAACATTCAGCAGATAAGATTTGCTGGGAAAATTTTTTAAAAGAACAGGCAGCGGACACTATTTCAAAAAATATTTGTTCTTTTTTCCAAGAACCACATTTTTTTCTGTTTACATTTTAGGGAACATTCAATAATTACGTCACGCTAAATTTGCCATTTTAGACCTTTTACAAAACATTTTGTGATTGTCCAGAACAATATAAATATTCTTCAGGCTTTGCTATTTGAAAAATTGGATATATTTTTGGTTTTTATTTACGCTTAGAATAGTTTATCATAGAATCCAAATGCACATACATTGATATGCTTTTTCATCAAAACCTATTTCAAAATTAAATTTTGTAGATATCTAACTGAAGAACCGCATCTAGCTGGTTCACCGCGCAACAACGAACTAGGTGATTTTATCGCCGAAAAATGGGAATCTTACGGCATGAAAGTGTACAAGAAAAGTTACGAAGTTTTATTGAGTGTACCACAAAATCCTGCTGTTCTTCAACTTTTTCATAAAAATGGAAGTATTGAATACGAACCAGAAATGATTGAACATGCTTTCTATGAAGAAGAAAACAGCACCCAATCTGCTCCTCCGTTTAATGCTTACACGCAGTCAGGAGAAGTTACGGTAAGAAAATAATATTATTATTCCAACGAGATAACAGATCCTTCTTTTTTTTTATATACAAAGTATGTCCACAACAATAACTTTGCGCTCTTCATTTTTGAGAAAATGACCAAAGATTTCTACCACAGGTATATACTTCAAATTTGGATTTTCGAGCCCCTAGACGCTTACTTACTTCTAACTTATATGTAAGCTTGTATGTAACTAAGTAAATATTGTTTGCTTACGTTACAGGCGGAATATGTTTACGTAAACAACGGTGATTATATTGACTACTTGGACATACAACAACGAAATGTCAGTTTGAATGGGAAGATCTTTGTTTCACAATATAGTCAACTTTATCGTGGTGAAAAAGTAAGTGAATCTCTTAAGCTTATTTGTTGCACTTTGTTGCCATCGACTTTACATACATGATGACCTTTCCTTACAGCAAAATCAGAATTGGCTACGAGACCTATGCACATCTCATTATTATCTCCATATTGTAAACCGGATTGTTATTTTGGGAGATTTACCATAATCGCGGATGTGGTATAGCAATTTTTGAGCATAATACAGCAATTAAATTTGTTTCAACCTCTTTAAGCGTGTCACAGTCATAGTCAGTGCCATAGTCAGCCATATCTGAAGAATGAGGTATTTTAGGAGGTTGAGTACTAGGTTTTTCTTGAATATAGAATAGCATTTTTAAGTGAAATGTGTTGGGGGTTTTTGCTTACTAATCGAATCATTATGAAATTGCTCTCAACAGATGTATCCCTTTGAAATCATCTGAAATCTGTCAAAACAGGTGTGGCAAAAATCAAACATATGTGACTATTATATAGAAGAGAATGATGTTTTGACGATGAATGGTTTTTTTACTTTTTCTTTTAAGGTACGTCTCGCTCAACAGCATGGTGCTGTTGCTCTTCTTTTATTTCCCCATCCTGAAGATGTCTTAGAAAAAGATGGTAGTAGTTATCCTGATACCTGGGGATTACCAGACAATGCACTACCAAGAGGTTCTATCAATGCTAACAAGGGTGATCCATTAACACCGGAATGGCCGGCTAAAGGTAGCTTATCTCATCTGTTTGATTATGTGTTAGTTTACTTAAAAATTTCTAAAAATAACTGTCAAATTCTTTTGAAGTTGATTTCTGACCATCCTGCTTAACTACAGTAGGAGCCTTCATGTAAATGTTTGGAAAAAAATTTTTCTTACCATAGTATAGACTGTCGCGGATGCAATCGGTAAAAATTTCTTATTTAATAGCATTTGTTCACGATATATACCTGTATTTTGGCCTAATGGACGTTTATTCCATCTAATGTAACATCTTCTTTTTCCTCAGATGGTATGTATCGCATACCAGAAGGTGATGCTGTTATTCCAAAAATACTCGTTCAACCAATCAGCACAAAGATTGCTTCTACTTTACTCGGGTAACAAATTATGTAAATATTTTTACTGTTGTTTGTTTGGGATGTTATAACCGAAAGCAGTCAACAAGCAGTACATAATAAACATGTTCTAACATGTCTCGCGTTTTTTTCGCTCCTTTCATTCATTCATTCATTCATTCATAATTTATTTGATAATTAGGTTAAAATTACAGTTAAAATCTGATGTGGACCTGCAACAAAAAACAATAACTTGAAAAAAAAATTCGTTTAAGTTAAAAACTGCAAGGATATTCATGCAAAATGATTTGTGGTTATAGAACACTGGTTACATTGTTATTATGGTGTAGAGAGTGTATTGATTAAAAAGTCCTAATTAAGTAATATAAAATTCTTTAGATAAATTTGGTTAAAATAAGTTGGATTTAAAATCAAGCAAATCGAAGTTAAGGTTTTCCTTTCCTGGAAACCTTGAATGTATTCTGCACAAGTGATTTACAACTTTCCAGGCTTCCTGGCAAAACTTTAAGGTTTTCTATAAGTAACATTTAAGAAAAAGATATATAAATAGCTAAAAATACCTCTTTGTGTTTTTTCAAACAGCCTCCTGTCATTGTGTCTAATGTGAGCTTCCTAACAGTTAAACAGCGGATAATTTGCAAAGCACCTCCATTGATTGATAGAAGCCTACATAACTTCAAACCACAATTTTCAGAATGCAGTTATTGCACATCATCTTAGAGGCCCAAGCATTCTTCTATAAAATGTGGATAGCATCACCCAAATGAAATATATTCAGTTCTTTCGGTGACAACTATAATAAATCCCGCATTCAAAAACTCGAAAATGTCATGCTTAAACTGTATAACACATAAACAAATGTTTCTTTTGTTTTGTCATCAGGAAAATGGATGGAGTTGCGGCACCATTTGGTTGGGGAATTGACAACTCAACAAAAATCGATACTTCAAGGTTTCTAAACAAATATTCGTGATTAATATTGATAATAAGAAATTTAAATTTTTACTTTATTACTCTAACAAAATGTCAGCCAATCAAATTTTAGAAAACTTAAAATTCCGCGAGTGTTTCTAAAGTTTTTTTGCAGAACATTCACTGCAAGGGTCATAAACACGTGCTGCTCACGTGACCATATAAGAAATTATCTAATACCATAATTATCTCTTTTCTTTTTCAAGGAAAATCCATTTGAAAGTGGACGTCCCTCGAGTGATGAAAAACATTACAAACATTGTTGGTGTTTTACAAGGAGATACTGAACCTGGTAACCATAGTAATCATCACGTGTTATTTTTGTTTGGCCAATCATTTCCATATTCCCTATAGTCAATTTTTTTGTTTGCATCACAATATAGATCGTTTGGTGATAATTGGTAACCATAGAGACGCCTGGGTATACGGGGGTGGTGATCCGTCAAGTGGAACAGCCTGCATGATGGAAGTGTCACGTGTCTTGGGAGAAATGCACAACGGTACATCAGGTATGGTGACGACATCCAAACTAAAAGTGTTATCATTTGTTGTTCTTAAGTTCTTCTTTATGAGGAAAGTTATATTGAGGAGATTTAAATTGTAACCAAGAGCTTGTTTCTGTGTTTGAATTGTCCACTCAACACAATATGGCTAATCTGTGCGGTAAGCCAATTGGTGATTTGGTTCCCTACTTCCACAATAAATCTCTTCCCTGTTATAGCGCTAACCGAAAGAGAATGCACGGACAAACTCCCTCGCTAAATGGTCGAGGTTAACATTACGCCTCTTCTTCCATTTATGTTTTATATAAATGTAAGGCTTGTTGAATGAATATGATTTGTTTTCAGAGAAAAAAAATTACTGTCAAAAGTATTATAATGCTTGATTTTCAAAAACCTCGTACGTATCATGGTTTGTACTTATTAATAGACGTTCTGGTATGTTGTTCTTTATTTCAAATATTAATCAAATGTTTTTTGAGGGTGATTTGAAAAATCAATCTGTGGTTTTTAACAACCATATTGAATTCACTAAACAACCGAGGAGCGGTGTTTTTCCAAATATAACAAAAACAAACTTGGTTACTACTTTAGGAACTAGGAAAATATAATCAAAAAAGAATATCCCCAAGACCTAATGATGTTGATCATGACTTTGGAAAATGATGCTTTGTCCAATAAACTGATGTATTAGAAACTAACCGATTGTCAAAATTATAAACTTTCGAAAAAAATGTTTGCGGTTCACGCGAAAAATCCCAAGGGCTTATGTGATTGCCAAGTGCAATTTCAAACAAATTGGGATTAAAAAATGTATTTTTGTATCACTAGGCTGGAAGCCAAGAAGATCCATGATGTTTATCAGTTGGGATGCAGAGGAATACGGACTAATTGGTTCCATTGAATGGTTGCAGGTACAGTATCTAACCCATTCAGTTTGAATTAAATTACTGTTGAAAACCGCATCATTTATTGTGCTGACAGTGATTGTTTTTAGCTACACAGTATAGACCTTTTCGGTCACGGATGCCATTTTGTTTCCATAGCCGCAAGCCAATCAATTTTAGGGATTCTTTAATATTAAGTAATTTATGCAAATTTCTAGTGGGTGAAAACATTGCGAGTTACAAGCAATAATAAGGCAAAATTACACATCTCAATTCCTTAATATTTTAAGAAAGAAAGCATATCTGCTCAAAAAAAAAATGTATTTGGTTGGAATTATGATACTTTAGGTAATATATACATAATATGCTGGTAACATCTCAAGTATTGCTATTATTTTGAATCATTTACGAGGGAATGTTTTGCAGGATTTTGCACCCGCTGATTTTTTTATGGTGACGTAATGCGAAGATACTAAAAAGGTCTACACCATTATTTATGTTCAAATTTGATCATGTTTTTCTAATATGCAATTTATACTCACAACTACATTTGTTATGCCTTCATTATGCAGTGTAGAGAAAATAAAAATTTCGATTTCAACATATTGAACATCATCTTTTTATTGCTCGCCTTTGTAGAGATTCTAATATCCAGATGATTTTTTTTATAGGAACATTCTACTTTAATACAAGCGAAGGTGGTTGCTTATGTTAATGTTGATATCGGAGTATCAGGTTTGTGAAATGCCGTAAACGTAATTCCTACTTAGAAAGTTTTCTAAAACTCTTATAATTTTTAATTTTAACCTTTATATATTACTTCTATACATGATAATACCAGAAGGCACCGTCACCCACTGTCACTCGCATATAATCACTCTTGCTTGTTATCATACGGCTTTCCTGTGTGAGAAATATTGCTCATTTTCGTGTTGTTGTTTTCTTCAGGAAATTATAGTTTTCGTGCGCGTGGTACACCATCACTGGCAGATTTGACCTACGAAGTCACACAAAATGTAATTAACCATATAATTTGTTTACTATTTGAACTCATTTGATATAAACTGTACATTGAGGTTACATTATAGTGTTTGTCAAGATTTATACATCGTTTATCAAAATCCATGGCCATTGTCAAGGGCTTTATTCAATCTTATTATTTTGAAAATATAAATTTTTGGTTAATTTTGATTTCGCGATTTTTGAAACATTTGATATTTTCGCGCATTTTTGAAGAATATAATACTTAGTTTATGTAATTCTTTTTTTTGGCTTTTATTTTGAGAATCGCTAAAAATTTCAAAAATCGGAAACATTTTATTACTATTGATTTTTTTAGTTTCAATAAGTTCAATACGGTTTTTATTTCTTTTTTTTCTATCAGACGGATGACCCGAAGAATAGCGGTAAAACATTCGATACACTATACGACCATTGGAAAACTATCTACCCGGATCCTTCTAATGGTGGGTTACCGGTTGTTAGCACACCAAAATCCGGAAGTGATTTTCAAGGTTTTTACACGATGTTTGGCATTCCTATTATTGATGTTCGATATGAATACGATAAGGTAATATGAGTGTGCACGTGACTACAAAAATATGTGATGAGTACATAAGAAATTATCAGTTCTATTATTAAAACTCATTCAGATCAGAAGGTACTGTAAAGTATTTGACGCTTTTTTTGCGGACGTAAATAATGGAAATTTCAAGGTCATAAATACATAAATAAGATAAGTGCCCATCACTGCAATGTCTTCTTTTTTTCAAGAAATCGAACATCGATTCTGTTACTACGGTAGCAAAGAAATAATAACAAAATAAAAAAACAGTGAAAGGTGCCTAAACAGAAGAAACGAGTTTTAATAACAAATAATAATAATATTATAACAATAACGCAGTTTTATTTGATATAAAGAACGGTAAAAGCCTGACGAATCCCCCGACCATTATCCGATGGCGACGTCAATAATTTGTCGCGTCTTCTTTTAGACTATTGTTTCAAAGAATGATTCGAAGGTCGTTACCTTAACGAACGGCCCGTTTAATATTAACCGGCCAAACGTTACAAACCAATCAAATTGTCTTATTTTGTTGCTATAGCTTTGGACACGGTTACTTGGTTGATAATTAAGAATATTTCCCTGGAGTTGCCTCCCCAGTATATTAGATTCTACTCTCGATGACGGTTCACCATTTTGTTCAGCCGTACTAAATTCATACCCAAACCTCTGAACAGTAGATTAAAAGGCAATTTTTTCTACCGATCAATCATAATAAGAGCTCGATGTCGTTTCACCATGTTTCTGTCTTTCTGTTTGCGTTATATACGTGTTTCTTTTTGTAAAACGGTTTATCAATCGGATTTCATATTTTTATAGGTTTCGTATCCAACTCATAAGAATTACCCCGCTTACCACACCATCTATGATAACTATCAGTATTACAAAAGGTTTATCGATCCAGACACGCGCTACCACAAGACCATCACACAGGTCTTACTCCGTGAATTTATGCGACTTGCAGACGACGTAATTATACCATTGAATTTGACTCGTTATGCTGAGACAATCGAATCACATTTTCAATTGTTGGATGCTTCGTTCGAGGAGCAGCTATCTGATCGTTCCATTTCATTAAGTGAGTTTCATTTCATTCCATGAGAAGTTGAATTCAACCTGTTAAAAGAAGTACATACTGGATACTTGTTATTCAATTATTTTCTTTGCAAAACGATGAAACTTCTCAATAAAATCTAGGTTAAATCTGATTATGTAGTCATTTTTTGTTCATTGAAAATCGCTCCCCTATTGACCTTGCCCCTTTTCTACAGCAGGAAATATCGATGTATTCAAACGGTATAGGCTTGTCAAGGTAAATACCAACAATTGAGCGTTTTACACGATGAATGAAAGAAGAAACGTTTTGTTTTTATAGATTTATTGCGCCGTACGATTGATAAACTAAAGAATTCTACTATAGCATTTCATCAAAGATTAAAAACTGTCAACAAAGAAGAGTAAGTGAGAAATCTTGTCATATGTTGTCATATGTGGCTATATAGTACTGCTATCAAGAAGTACCCTGTATTTTCCTTAACATTTGCAACTGGGACTGAAATCGGGATTAACAGTTTCATCATTGTGTTTGTTTGTACCCAAGATGAGGTTGCCAATACTATCCTCTTCGATCGTTTTCAAATATTGACCAATTGATTAGAGGTTTTTTGTTGAGATTTTTTGAGGTTGTTCCATCTGATTTTTTCAGCTTGCATAGTGTGCGTCGGGTGAACGATCAATTAATGTGGTTCGAACGAGCCTTCATAGTTCCCGAAGGATTACTTGGATGGTACGGCTTAAGGTAAGTGGCAATTAAATATTTTATATAAGAAACCAGAAAAATGTTTCTTATAAAAAATGCGCGCAATAAAAGGGTACACTAGAAAATTTCAGCCTCAAATTCAAAAAAATAGTGTATTGTGTTCGTTACTCCATTCCCAAATAATACTGTAATGCGAATGTACCACAATGCAATAATTTTCCTTAATTATAGACATGTCATATTCTCTCCCAATCAGAAGAATCTATTCTCAAGGAACTCGTTCCCGGGCCTCGGTGTCACGTTGTTCAGTATTGATGTTGAGGGAAAAGACAACTGGGAAGAATTCAAAATACAATATTCAATTCTAGTTAATTGTTTAGAGAACGCTATCAAAATAATCTCAAACGACGATTTGTAATAACTTAGTGATAATTTAGTAGTTTTTAATATTATTTGTTTACATATTTGGTTTCGGTTTTTACGTATAGGACGTTTTTTTAGTGAATGTAACCGTTTGAAGAAATTACTCCTCCTTTTTTTTATGTAAATACATTTTTAATCTTCATAATTTTAAGATTCTATTAGCCAAATCTGAATGTATAAATTGTTGTTTATATAATGTACATCGTTCTTATTCATCATTTGAACAAGATCATGATATTTATTTCCATCAGACTTTAACCCAAAGTTAAATCCTCCTCTGCAATCATTACTATTGCATTCTCCAACCGATTTATGAGAATAGAGATCTGGGCACGAAGTTCGTCCCATCTATCCACCATATTGTTCTGTAAAATATCATATAATGTTTCGCCCAAAGATGGAAATGAGTTTCGTGAGAACATTGACATTCTACCGGAGGAGAAGACGGTGTGCCTAAATGTAAACAAACAAAAAAATTAAATGAGATACTTATTTGATTAGTTCAAACTAAAAATTCGGATCTGATACTTTTGTTATAAAAAAACATTAAATTAAGTATTTAATTCAATTAATTTATTGATAGACTGGTCACACTTACCGTGACGAATATTTATAACGCACACCTTCGGGAACGATAAAAGCTCTTTCAAACCACATCAATTGATCGTTGTAACGACGAACCTGGTTGATGCTTTAAAAAAATGAAAATGTTATAAAGATCAAGAATCAAAGATATTTTCCCCATGGTATTTCATTTAAATTTCCAATTTTTCTAATTCTCTCAAAGTTCAATAACTTTAGCAAAGTATCGTAATTTTTTTCGCAGGATTTCAATAATTTACGGTAATTTTAACGTTTAAATACACTCGAAAAAGAATTTAAATATCTACGAAACACTTTCATTCGCGTAACTAATGATTTACGGCAGAAAATGTCTTTGCCGCTCGCGAAAATGAGTACCTTAGCATACCACTAAGATGAAAGTAATAAATGAATGGAACAATTATGTTGTTGTCCTAATTTATTATACATTTTTTAGTAATTTGTATAAAATTTAATTTAGTTTGAATTTAATTCTTACTCTTGTTTGTTAACTTTATCGGATCTTCGATGAAAATTGATTGTAGCATTCTCCAATCTTGATATTGTTTCATCTAATTTATCTGTATAAGCGATGGAATCAATTAATTGATAACTTTAGGAAATAACAATGTACACAGGAATTTAAATGTTTCGGAATTTTGGTGAGAGAATTTGTTATTGTTTTTTGTTTTCTTTCAACTTTCTTTCATGTAAAATATGAAAAATAACAATCCCAGCCTGCACACTCGACGTTAGAACGACGTCATTTGGACGTTGTTACGACGTCAAAACATAAAAACAACATATGAGTATGTTTACATATAGATGACTGTTTTTTATACCTAATGAAATGGATTGGTTAGCCAGAATTTCATCGAATTCTTGTCGAAAAACTTTCCAATCGATCTTGATTTTCTTCGCATAAGTCGTCAGATGGAGGGGCAGTGTGACGTCATCAGCCATTTTCAACAGTTGCAAAAGGAGAACCTGTGAGACTGTCTTGTGATAACGCATATCAGGATCAAGAAATTTCTTAACGTATCTGTCATTGTCATAGATGGTGTGGTATGCTGGATAGTTACCAAAACCTGGATATTGTTTCTACAAAAATAAGGTAAGATGTATGTATTATTTTTATATTATTTACATTTGGTGAATTTTAAGAAATCGAGGCAATAATATGAGAACTTTCAGAAAAAGAAATATGAAGATTCCAAAAGAGGATGTTTTCTTATACTTCTACGTCTTTTCATTTTCAAAATTGGATTGTTGTTGTATTTTGTTGCATGTATTTTCGCTGTTTCATCATTTCGCGAATTTATTTATGTTGTAGAAGAAACTTTTTGCCAATCGGACACTATAAATAAATTTTACGAACTAGAGCAAAATTCCACTAAAAATGCATCTATGTCTAATTTGGATACTCACTTTATCATATGCATATCTGATATCAACTGCTGGTATACCAAATGATGAATAGAAGCCTGCATAATCACTTCCACTTGTTAATGGACTGACCAGAGGCTCTCCAGTAAAATCGCTACTTGGTTCTTTTGCCTTCCACCGATCGTACACCGACGCAAATTCATTAGTATTGTCAGGATCCTTCAGCTATAAAATCAACAATGTTAATCTGGTTTCTATATATATATATATAAAAAAGTGCTTAGGTCTCACTAAAGTTAGCATAGCACTAGCTCATGGATATCTGAGTTATATATAATAATATAATACACTGATAAACAATAATACAGATAATAAGACTTGTTGAGACTTCCCAAATCAGTAATATAGGATGAACCAATGTCAACAACCAAATACCATGTAATACAATAATACGAAGTTATTTCGACAAATGTTATTTTCAAGACATTGAAATGATTTAACCATCCTTTTTCACTAGTGAAAAATAATATTGAATTATGTAGTATATATACCGTCTTAGTGATTTCAAATAATGATTTTGAGAATGAAGGTGTGGCATGGGCACGAATCGAATAATTCCCTGAAAATAAGAAATACTTTAAAAAATCTAATTAATTTAGGTAAATTTTTGCAATGTTGACCTATAATCGTAAAATCGCAATCTTTAATGCCGCAAAATGGGAACAAAAGATTCTGATAATTCGCGAAATTAAATTCCCGCGATATATAACGAACATTTTTTGCAATAGAGTCGATCAAAAAAGTTTCCTAACAACGAAATTTTCTCACAATTTAGATTTCGCAAAGTATTTGAAAGAAATACTAAGTTAGCAAACAAAAATAAAGATCTATAATTTTATTAACAATAATTTATTTTAACATTCCACTGTGCTGTACCAAATATGATATTACCTGAAACACCAATATCAACATTCAAGTAAGAAACAACTTTTGATTGAACTATTGTCGCATATTCCTATAACAAATTATTTTGTTAAATGCAAATAGTCTGAATAAGGTAGTCGATCCAAAGCTCCACTCGCATGTCTACGGGATCGAAGAACATGCTTTTGATGTCTGATTGATCTAAATTAGCCCATTATTACAAGATTTGGGGAAAAAATTAGAAAAATCTGCCATAATCATATTTTTCTTGAAATTGAAATTTATTTGTTTGGTTTAATTTTATTACATTTTAACATTTTGAATGATTTTAGTATTGTGAGTTTATCATTGTTGAAATGTTTTTGTTTTTTTTTGTTTACCTCCAACCATTCAATTGATCCAGTCAGTTGGTATTCTTCTGCGTCCCAACTTGCAAAAACTATTGTACGTCGTGCTTTCCAATCTATTTGAATAAGAAGAAATATCAATTGATGATATTTCATTGCAAGTTTCATATAAATAATAAGAAAATTCTTTCGTGGATGGCAAACTTTGAAAGTTGCTTGCTTTGATTACTTTTGTTTTTGTTTCGTTAACAATAATTTCACATATGAAATTAAAAGGAATTAATAAGAATAATTCAACAATCACGATAGAAAGACGTGTAAAAGATTTAATATTTAGACGTTAAATTTCGTATTTTAAAACCACCTAATATTATTTTATCGCCTACTTTATGTATCGACACTTCTTATTTAAAAAAATATATATTTAGTTTTATGATTATAGATACCATGCTGTTTTTTACGCATTTCTCCCAAGACACGTGACACTTCCATCATACAAGCTGTTCCACTTGACGGATCACCACCCCCGTATACCCAGGCGTCTCTATGGTTACCAATTATCACCAAGCGATCTATTAAACGTAAATACAAATGTTAATTTAATGTAATAAGCACATGAATGACACATGTACACATGATTTCTTGCCAGTTCAGCGAGTTGACTCAGTGTTTGTGGTTCAAATTACCCTTGATACTTCTTCTGAAGCTCTTGACTTTTAACCATTTGATAAGAAAGCTTGATGATTGAAGCTCATATGACAGAAAATTATAAGTGTGTTCTTTTGAATGATGGTAAACAGCACATTTGTCTTAAAGCGATAGTTGAAAAAAGATATAGTTAACAGATAAACCAATATTAAAAGAGAATCTAAATTTTTTCGTAATTTACCTGGTTCCAGGTCTCCTTTGAAAACACCGAAAACATTTGTTACATTTTTCATAACATTTTCGGTATCGACTTTTAACCGAATTAATCTAAATAAAAAAAAATCATTTTTTTATCTAATTTTTATATTACATCTCTATGAAACATGAAACATCCACACAAATATCTCCTTTTATAAAGGAAATAGAACGAGGATTTCACGTTTTAGATGAACTTTATTTAGATTACTGTGATTAGTATACCTTTCCGATTTGATTCGATAAACGAGATTTTCAAATGTTCCTTTCCAATTCGCTGGCGCTTCATCACCTTCAAATTTACTGAAAATTAAATTTTAATAAATGAAAAATGATAAAAAATGAAAATAAAAAAATTTCTCTATTCCTTAAAAGCTCTGATGTCGAGCATACTCGCCATGTTTGGTCCCAGAATTAGATAATTTGGTCCGAGGTACTTTGTCTGTTTCTGATAACTTTGGATCACTTGAAAGTAAAAAAAAAATTGTTATTTAAAGAAAGAAAATTTAATTTCCTTTCACATAGTGATAAACATGTTTTTGTTTTGGCAAGTGAAGTAGGTTTGAATTTTTATTTAAAAATAGGATTTTATTTTTAAATAGTAAAAAACTAAAATTAAATACTTTTTCATGACTTTAAAAGAAGAAAAAGTTACTTAAACAATCAATGTAATTGCTTTAACTTTATCATTGCAAAAGAAAAACAGAAGAAAATAATACACATTATTCTGCGTTACCTCAGAAGATATCTAGCAATCTCGTCACTGATTGGTTGGACAGGAATTTTTGGAATATAATCAACCGATTCTTCTTTTACTCTGTATATTCCATCTAAATATAAACAAGGACGTTGTTTTCATAAAAAATAAAACTATAATGTTTTATGCGGGTTGAACTATTATTCTTGGTATCAAAAAATTAGGGCGTGTGATGTGTCGGGGCAAACCAAACTATTGAAGTTGTGGTTTTCGAAGAAAGCATGCTTTAAATTCAAAAATTATTTTTAAAATTCGAAATACTTAGGCCTGGGACTCAAATTACCTTTTGAAGGCCATCTTGGTGTCAATGGATCACCTTTAACATTCAACAACCCACCACGTTGCATTGCATTTGGCGGAAGACCCCAAGTTGTTGGATAACCTTTTGTGTTTGGGTCTCGTCCATCATTCGGATCTGTGTACAACAATAAACCTACTGCACCATGCTCTTCTGCTAAACGAACCTGGCAACAAATTTATTTGCGTTTACAGGGAAAATTATTTTTAAAAACTAAATGTTAAAGTCAACATGACATTTTGTGTTATGGTTTTTCTAACCATTCTGCTTTTCAGAAGAGTCAAATGATTATCGACTAGATATATCAAACGTAGAACTCCATGGTATTTATGGTACCAAAGATGCGAGTGATTTCATGAAAAGACAGAAATTAAATTATATCTCACACGTGACTTACATGTCACATGACAAGTAATGTTCAATGGTGATGCCTATACTAAAAGATCTGCATAAACATTGCTGGAACTATTACCTCAAATAGATCTCTCAATATTTTTTGTTCTAAGTAGGAAGCAAGGGAAGATTGTGATAGGGTTTCTTACTGTTACGAATTGACGAATGTGCAGTCATTACAGTGGGAGGTTCTGTGACCAACTCAACTTTTATATTTGGAATTGTATTATTATTAAACAGAAATTGATAGCGAAATTTATTTAAGAATTAATCATAACACGTATTGGAATTGCGTGGAAAATTTTGCGTACATGACGCAAAGATTAAATTTTTTTTTTGCTTAATTCAGTTTAAAAACCAACAGAGAAAATAAAATAAAACCTATTTGTTGAATACCTTTTCACCACGCCACCCTGTATCCAACTTTGCCATTACAATTTTCCCTTTCACTCTGATGTTTTTCTTTTTCAGTACAGAATAATCTTCTTCTACTCCATAATTTACATTGACAAGCTCTGCCTGGAAAATGTAAAATAACTCTGCCGGAACAACTTTATAAACCAAAAGATTAAATTTCGCAGATTTTGTGGAATATTTGTTTCTTTAACATGACACCTTTGGAACTTTTTTCAGCAATGAACACATTTGAGGGTGAAAATAGCGCTTATTGCACATCATATTATATAATGCTGTAAGTTGGTCGGTCCAGTGTCTGTCTGTATTTAAAATGGTAGGTACGGCAGAATTGAAAGCAAATCTCTCAGCTAGTACTACTAATTTATATGAAATGTAATAAAACAACAATAAATAAATGAAAATATAAATTTATCAATTTAACACAATAATGTTCCCAATCGGCACACGACGTTATTTGGACGTTATTTGGACGATGTTACGACATCAAATTGTAAAAAACAATATTGTAACGACGTCGTTCTGACGTGGTGTTTCGGTTGGGTTTTAAAATGTTTTAAACTTACAATGATATCTCCTTTTGCTGAATAAGCATTAAACGGAGGAGCAGATTCGGTGCTGTTTTCTTCTTCATAAAAAGCATGTTCAATCATTTCTGGTTCGTATTCAATACTTCCATTTTTATGAAAAAGTTGAAGAACAGCAGGATTTCGTGGTACACTCAATAATACTTCGTAACTTTTCTTGTACACTTTCATGCCGTAAGATTCCCATTTTTCGGCGATAAAATCACCTAATTCGTTGTTGCGCGGTGAACCAGCTAGATGCGGTTCTTTGACTAAATACCTGATATGAAAAATTAATTAAAGTCGAAACAGATCGCGTAACCGCTTTATACACAGACAAACGTAAGAAATTGCAAAAAGACAAAGAAGCACTGGGGATAGTGTTGACGTCATTTAATGAGATCTTGATGGAATGCATGTATGCTGAGGGTTGATACGGAGATTCAAATCAGGAAAAATAACTTACTTGAAAACTCGATCAATTTCTTGTTTATTCACCAGATCGACCGCTATATTGTGTATTGTCGAGTATTCTTCGTCTAAGTCGTGCCATGAACGATCACAATAATCGAAGTCACGTTTACTAAAAGTTCGTCTAAAAGTCTCGTGAAATCTCTCTTTTAGATGGCGCTCGTAAACAAATCCAGTGAAGAATGCCAACAAGCCGACAAAGCAAGTCACTAAAAGTAATGTCTTACCAAAAGACAACTCCATGGTCACTATTAGATAATAGATTTTGTAAGAAATTCTTAGTTTGTTACTACTATGGTGTTACATGTTTTTGTGTATTGCCAAACCTGATTCAAATTGATATCCTCTGAAAGCTGAAAACGAAAAGCAAATTTATTATATTTCAAATCTGTTTTCAAATTCTAACTGCGTCCATTACTATTTCTTCCAATTTTTTTTTTATTTATTTAAACAATCGGCACCTAGAATCTAATACGATAAAACACATAAAC
The DNA here is from genome assembly GCA_031834005.1 of Dendronotus venustus. Classification (NCBI taxonomy): domain Eukaryota; kingdom Metazoa; phylum Mollusca; class Gastropoda; order Nudibranchia; family Dendronotidae; genus Dendronotus; species Dendronotus venustus. The sequence continues at coordinate 24,424 of JAUEKX010010006.1, forward strand.
TTATAAACAAAACTTTTTTTGAAATACGTTCGACTCAACGAAGCGTGCTAAGAGCAAAGTAGTTTACGTCGTTTCAAATGTTTACAAAAGAAGGTTTAAACTTCCAATAGTTATAGATGGTATATAATATAATATACTCTACGTAATGAAAATTCCCCTGGAAAGAAAACTGAACTGTTTAATAAGTGTCTTACGGTTTGAAAGATTTGTGTAATATATTTTAAAATTTAGAAATAAAAAAACAATCATTCCAGTTAAAAATGGAAATAAAAAAATTTATAGTTAATTTTTGTTGAATATCACAATGTTCTCTCTGGGTTACTGTCATCGACATTAATGATATTGATTCGGTTTCTTAAATGCTTCTACTTTCAAAATCCTCGAATCGAAAGTACCAAACCGTAATTTCATTAGGTACGATTACGTCACTTGACAGTCTGTCTAAAATCCATCTCTCAAAATGCACAGTCGAAAAATGAGACACGCGATGAGCTCAGCAGAGGAATAAAAATGAAATGACAACATCAATGAATGGACAGGCTATCTGTTAAAGATCAAAACTGATTGCAGATCAAAAAGCCTATACGAAGAAAAAAATCAACTATATAATTCTAATTGAAACATGCTTTAGAAAATCCGGTGTTGAGGGTTGACATTTTACACATTTTACCAAATGCCATGCTTTCCCGGCACAGTAGTTCGAATGATTTTATCAATTTTTTGACAATACATTAATTATTGGAAAGGTAAGACTGAAATTCTGAAATTCAACTTTGTGGAATGGATTACAGATTAGCTATGACCCAAATCAATTGAACAAAAATTCTTAATTTCTACTATCGCTCTCTCCAGAAACTTTTCCTTCTTGTATCCAAACCAGAAGTATAGTATATTGCTTTCTATATCATTCTCCCCAAAAAACCTATCTCTGGAAAATAAAAAATATTGCATCATATTGCTATCGATTGAAGTCCAACAAGTTACAAATTAAGCCTGATATAATCGAAGAGGTTTTCACAAATTGTGTATTGTAAGTTATCCGGGAATTATGATATAATAAACGATCTACAATAGCTTTGGAGTCAAATCACAAATAATAGTTAATGTCTCTTTATTCCTGTAATCACAAAAATTGCATATACCACAAATTGTTTAGCAAAAAATAACTAAAGTATAAATTGAATTAAAAAGCAAAAACAAAAGATCGATCTAAATGTACAAAAATTTAAATGGCGGCGAAATAAAGGTCGTGGAATTCAAGTACAATATTTGGTTCATCATTATATCGTGCTGAACGAATAATTTGTCAGGTGTTTAAACATACCATTTTGTTAAATGAATTAAAAGCCAACAAAACAGTTTTTCAACACCTTAATTGTAGATCTAGCAGGAATGGCAACATCTGCAAAGGAGGAGAGCTATCTTGTAGCGTTTCTCAACATATATTTGTCTTTTTGCTCTCCTACACATGTGTTTATCAACCCTTGAGATCCATTTCTGTACATTCACATCCATTTAAAAAAAAGGAGCTCGTGTAAAATTAAAGCTTGACTCCAAAATGGACCCGATTCGCAAATAGTTCAGATATGATGCTAAAAATTAATATTGAGAAATGGGCAAATTTTAAAAACATCTCGATTAATTATATTAGTCTAATTTTTATAAGAAAAATGAAACATAATGTATTATAAAAAATATACAAATGACGTGCTTTTATATTTATATATATATATAAATTTCAGTAGAATGTTTCTGGTGTTTTGGGATTGTAACATTATATACACGGCTATGACCAACCCAAAATTAACCTCGACAATTCCAATATGATTTTATGTGTGCGTTTAGAATTCATCAGGACCATACTTTCTTCTCTAATTGATTTTGTATTCGTTTTAGTCGGGTACACAGTAAAAAGCCATCAAATAATAGACCGTGACTCCAAATCAAGAAGAAAATGCTTCAATCTTTCAAATACAAAGGTGCTGTAGAATTTTGTTTCGACAGCGTCCGTAGTTGAGTCTGTAACAAAAAGAAATCGAGACAAAAATATTTATTTTTAGTCATACGCGCATTTGGTTGTTTGAGACAGACGGTTCATATGAAAATATAACATCATGCAAAACTAAATCTCATGGAAATAAAAAGTGCAATATTTAGTAATTATGGTTTAAAGGAAAAAATGTGGATTAATAATAATAATAACATTAATTGTATTAGCATGGCTTATCCATATGTTACAATGGCTCTTTATCCAATACAATTAAAAAAGAATAATAATTAAAATAAACAATAATAAACAAGAAAAATGAACTAATTAATTTTAATAACTAGAATAATAAATCACTATAAAAGAACAAGAACCACAAACAAACGGACTTGGCTTGGACATTAGTTAGTTAGCTGGCAAAAGAAATATTATATAACCGAAATGCATTGCAAAACTTATCACCACAAAATTCATATTAATTAGAAATGTGTGCCTTTTCACTTTTGAATTTTTTAACTAAAATTATTTTAGTAGAAATTTTCACGAAAAATCTGCAAATATAATTTCTCGCAAAAATTTAAAAATTGTGAATTTTACGAAAAATCTTTTTGTTGTATTTGCCAAGTTTTTGTTTTAAACGAAACCATGTAAAGGTAATCATTCTACATGAGAAAAATAAATTGCACACAGCAATATGTAAACAAGAGTACCATGTTAGTCGGGGGATGAAACTCACCTAGTAAGAGTCAGTTAGCTCGTTGTTTCAAAAGAAATGCTTCCTAGAAAACGATAAGGTGGATTTGATGAAACAATACGTTATTTCCAATTAGTTCTGTGTTAATATATCTTCTAAAACACAGTCAATAAGTTTATTAGTAATGGTTATAAAGTGCTTGATTGTGCAGAACAAGTTAATAGATTCTAAGAATTTGATTCTCTTCAAGTTTTGGTAATAATTTCTTATTCAACATTTTTGTACTGAAGTAAAATAAAAACCAAACGTTTCATTTGTCATGGTAAAAAAGCAGCTTATCTACCTCCATTCACTCGTAAACTCTTCTGCATAAATTCCCTTCCGCTTGTTCACGGCTTTTTTTGCATAAGATCCTTAGAGGATTTGGATATACTCATTTACCTCTCGTTGGGCTTTTCTTGGTTTATAAGCATTGGAACGGAATCGTGCAGGAAGTAAGGATTGGAAGAATCCCCGATAATCGAATAGTAAATCATCGTCCACTTCTTTAGCTTCTTCTTTTAAAACGACTGATTGAAAAAAAAAAAACAATGTCTCAAAAAACGCAGAAAAAAACGTATTTCCACATTGACAAAAAATTATTGAGAATACAATATCGCAATGATATAAAGCGAAAAAAATATTTTTTAATCGTAAAATCTGCTTTAAGGGTTTTCATCCTTATTGGAGAGAAAATCGTCAACCTTTAAATGGCTATCATAGAAAACACAGATTTTGAACTATTCTCATTTCATGCAAAATCATCTAACCTCTCCAGAAGATGCTGAATAAACAACCAGCAACAAAAGTGAAACTGACTCCAATGGCTGCATACCAGAGGTAAGACATCGAATACCACGATGCAAGTGATGTACTAAAATAGAAACCAAAACAATAACCATCCGATACCTTATCAAACAAAAGATAATTATCATATTTCTAACATTTAAGCAATCTGTTAAGTATATGCTGGAACTTGGGAGCTGGAAAGAAAAAATTAAGTGATGACTTACTCTGGTGTTGTGTAATTCAACGCAGGATAAACCAAACCAGTGCCTTTAATGGCGTCTGGTATATCA
>JAUEKX010010228.1:0-10542 GCA_031834005.1 Dendronotus venustus
TCTTTTTTCTAATGCATATATATATATAATATTTAGGACAGAGAGAAATGCTGTTTTAGAAGACATATATATATATAGTATATATATATATATATATTGTCAAACAAACCAAAAATTATCAAAAAATTTGTTGTAAACTTTGTTTGTTTGCGCTTTTAAATTGGAGGTCCCAAGAGACTCGCACAACAAGACTGACGCTAGTCGAACGTCAAGAGCGAACTGCACTATTTCTCGTTATTTATAATTTTATATTCAGCGTCGATAAAATGCTCCGAATGTAACGTAGTAATGGAAATTATGCTTTAATTAGCTAATAGAAATCTTGCCTTCATATTTTAGTTTGCTGTATAGGTTGGTGAATGAAATTGTTGTAAGTTACAGACTTGGAAAAATGTTTGTTTACATACGTTCAAAATAAGGTACACGTTCAAAATATGGTAAATCCACGGTATATATAATTCTTTCAAATATATATATATTTATATTCTTCTTTATATAGTTAGATACTCCCTGTTGAAAATGTCTATGTCTTTTGATCTCCTCAATCTATTTGATGGTGTGCGATTTATGATAAAATTTCAACAGTTTTTTGCTTGCGTGATGTTAAAAAAAATTAAAATTTTGGATTATCAATTGTATGACCCACGTTTAAATGTATTTTTTGAATAAATATATGTCTTCCCAAGTGTGTAATTTTCAACTAGTCTTTATTAGAAAAGGTGAAAATTAAACCTATATTTTTATGAGGCTGGTTCTGGTTTATGCTTTACAGGGTTTATGCTTGTCACTTACATTTCCACTACTGTCTTCACATGCTAACTATGTATGATATGCCAATTAAGCTATTACAAACAATAAGAGCTATATATATCTTCATACTCCGTCCAAGAAAGCCTGTTATGAAAGTTTGTAAGTCTAAACAAACACATGGAAATATTTCTTGCATGTTTGGAAAATACAACTTTATATATATATATATACTTATATGTACATGCCATATGTACATATGGTAATAATCATACTTGCTTAATTAGTATATATATCATATGCTATTTTGCAGTTGTGCCGGACTGTTCTATAAATTTAAAGTTTATACTTATATAGTTATATATAAGTATATATATAAGTATACTTATGTAAACTGAAAATGCAAGACCATAAATTGAAAAGAGAGTTGTGTGAACACAAAATTAAGGTGCATAACTTATAAAAGAGTTGTATAAACTGTATGAAACATTAAAACTAATTGCAAAGATTTGACCCCTCAGGACAGCAATCATAATCGTAATACAAAATGAAGAATGAGGACAAAAGAATATGTAGAAAAGACAAACTCTGTGCAACTTTAATAAAAAAATCATGAATAAGGTAAAGGTAAACTTTTATCAGAACATAAAACACAAACTCATAAATGCTTCCTTCTAATAGTAAACCTGAGTTCTTGATGTTGGTTTATGATTTCGTGCATTTTATTCGTGCATCACGCTTTTGAAGAATGCTGGCTAACCTGATAAATAGAATGGCCCGTAAGTCTCGCTGCTCTTCCATTTTATTATATGCTTTTTATAGCGATATTCAGATCCAGTCAGAGCGCAGCGTGCCGAACTAGAAATAATTAGATATGAATATCAGGTTAACGCTCTTTCGATTTACTTGCGCTCTTCCGATATTTTTTTTGGATTCGTTTTCTAATTTTTCAGCTCTCTCTCTCTCCATTGACCGACAACTAACGAGGATTGTTTGTATTGTCATTACATTTTGTATCTGGTCGTTAATTTATAGATAATCAACATCACAACAAAATCAAACATACAGCACATGTGGTCGCTGATTCAGATCCTCATTTTTTTTAATAAAGGCGTTAAACTAAACAGTCCGAGTGTTTACTGTGTAGCTGTAAAGATAGTAACTTTTACTTTGCAACTATTACTATTCTTAGTATAATGCGAGTCACCATTTGAAAGTGTGATTTCTAAATACGGCCGTGCACGAATAAAGCTGCACGAAACCATAAGCCAACGCCAAGAACCCAAGTTTACTATTGGGCCATTAACTGAAGGAAGTTTGTGTTTAATAAAAGTTTACCTTTAACTTTTTCAGGATTTTTTTTTCTTTTAAGGTTACACAGAGTTTGTATATGTTTTAGAATTTGGTCGGCTAGCAACGAATTTTGATATGCTTATAAGTTAAAATTCCATGATAATTATGCGCATAATTATACATATACCAGACAGCGGCTTCCGTAATTCCGTAAAATCCGTAATGGGGATGTAATTCGGTCCCAGTTAGGTCAGTTCCACTTATCTAGGGTCTCAGTATTCTGTAGTTCCTTTTTGAAAAATCTACTACTACCATATATGGATGTAGAGGGTCAGCAAACATAATATCTGTTGAGAAACATTATTGATAAGAAGAGAAATAAGAAATGAGAAATACTTACAAGTTAATTATATTTTCACTCCCTTCGCAGATGTTGCCGACTACCTAAACATGGACTGCTGTTATATAAAAACGCAATGCTTTTACGGTGTCGCGTAGGAAACATATCATGTGAACAGATCATTAACAGATCATTATTGGTAATTTATTCGCAAGGACTATTTATTTAAGAGATTATTTATAATACTCTTGTCTTTTTCTCAATGTTTGTGAAGATAAAATGATTCACCCCTGTACTCAATGCCTCTTGCAGGCATACATAATTAAACGATCCTGAAAATTGATTGAAAATGTTCACTCCCAAAGACATTATTGGTACGTAAAGGCTGGCTTTCATACATCTGCATTATCCGCTATAGCGTAAAAAAGCTCGGGAGCTTTTTTCTCTCGAGCTCAAATTAATTTCTTTGTAACTGTTTTTTGCTCAGAGATTTTTCAAAATACATTTAACAAACATGGTCGCCATATGTAGAAGATTATTGCTTTTACAGCGCTTAAAACTTATCATTTTGTCTATTCTATTATTACAACACTTAAAGAGAAACAGGGAAATTACTTCAAGGAAAAAGAGAATGTGGGTTAGAAAACTATTCCAAGAAAGTCGTTCGAAAGTCTTATATATATAACTCTTTGGTCAAGGATCTAATATTATTCGATCACGAATATTTCTTCAAAGCTATCAAAATGTCTCCGACTAGTCGAAGAATCGTTGTCTTGGATTGCTCCCTTAATTTCAAAATCGTCATGTAACAGCACCAAGTAAACATTTATGCATTACTCTTTGGTAAGTGAAAGCATAAAATTGCACCATCTTATCAAAATACTTGAATATCATTGGCTATCGCTCGTGAGAGAAAAAACCAACGCGCTCAAAATTATCTCCACATCGAAGAAAATTCTCTTGAGTAATGCTGTTTCATAATAACAAAATTGAAGTGAAACGATTGGGTAATTCTTTCATTTGACTCAGTTTGACTTTGTTTTCCAATTTTAATAGAAAAACCTTTAAATCTAAGCTCATACCGCAACATGGTTTATTCTGCAGGTATAGTTGGCAAATGGCAGATCTGGAAACATTGATTTTTCAAATGCTTTTATGACTATGACTGCATCGAACATGAACTTTATTGTCATACCTGCTGCCAATAGTCTTGATCGCTCCTGTCTTAAACTTGTGAAACACTATCTAGATAAGTAATAATCTTAAAACATAGGACAAACCTAGATTTAGTTTATAGTAGTAATGGTTAAAACAGTCTTACAAAAGTTCCACAAGGCTCGATACTTGGCCTTCTCTTCTTCAATATATTCATTTATAGCTACGATATTTAGAAATTGTTGATACGATTAGAAACTGAAATCTGCATCAATTCATTGATTATCGCATTTTTGGCTTAATTCGAAACAAAACACAAATTGTTTTTATAAAAACCAGTAGATTTCGGGTCAACCTGGGATTCTTCTTATTTTTCTGTTGTTTTTTAATAGACATATTGTTTCCAAGGAGAAAATTCAGTCTCATATAAAGCTATTCTTAGCTATAAAAGAAATTTAAGTTACAGCTTCTTTGGAAAATTTTTAAAACTTCAAAAGACATAATCACAATGTTTTTGGTTTTTTTTCTAAAAGAAGAGAATGCACTAATAAGAAATTGTACCATCAGATTTATCAAAAATTTCTTTATTGTTGTTTGTCTTGTTTTTCCCCTTCTACCACTTAACATGGAAGAGAAATCAATTGTTGCAGTTCATTATTAATTAGTTAATTAAATCCCGATCACTAAAGACCGCTCTCTCATAGCAATTAAAATAGCTTGTTTGGCAGCTGCTGTTGACATTATTTTGAAAGTAAAAGACATCCTATAATTAATCCATTCTATTCTACTAAAAATGCACGGCTAGTCATATTTCACAACAGGAAAAATACTCGTCTGAAATTATTAAAAATATATACCTTAATTATAAGGGTGATTTTTTGGACCTAAAAAAGTTCAACCCAAAGAAATCTGATATTATCTGATAAGATATTGTTATGTTTTAGTTTGGATCCTATCAGTTCCGGTTAGAGCTATCTGTGAGTTTGACCACCACCACAACTTTTTACAATTTTATAATTCGTTTATCTCGGTGAGTGATAACATTTATGGAAACATCCGAGGAAACTGTTTAATTCCTGGAAGATCGCATAACATTAATCTCCTGAATCGACTTTGTACCCAAAAACTGAAAGCCAGAGAAAAAATATATTTTTCCGATAGACAATATTTCCGATATATAACTCACTATTTCGAGGAGAAAATCCAGTCTTATACTGATGAAAAAATCCGAAGGAGCTGTTTTATGACTGTTCTTCGACATGTACCATTACTCATTTCTTCAAAAATGTGCACCATTTATTTTGGCATTCATCTTGGAAGGGTCCTAAGTGTTCTACGAAAAGATACTTCTCGTGAAAACAATTCGTTCAAAGCATTTGGTTCCAGAATGCATTCGTTCGTTCATAACTCAAAAAGTAATACCTATACAGTAGGCCGGTGTATTTCTATATTTCTTGTATTTTCTTTTTCCTACAACGATGCAATTAACTGATAGTCTTTTAGCTTTTATTTTATATCTCTTTTAATTTTTATTACGTTTACTATTTAAGACATAATCAGTTTAGGCTTGCGGTGATTTATAAATCGGAAATACGCTAAAGATTGTATACAAGAACAAATAACCTTTAAAGAGATTTCTACTTTTTACTTCAATGAAAAGACTGATGAACTACCTTTTGTTTTCGCTATTAAAATGTGCAACATTATAGAAATCGTTCTTACTTTCACTATGTCCATATAAGGTATGAGGAGTAGAAGACGAAAAGCAATCAATAAATTGTCCGAAAGGTAGACGCCGATGTATTAATTTCAATTATGACCGGAATCTTGACAATTACCAGATAAAGAAGGTTTGTCGAATAAATACATAACCATTCGAAAGCATTTGACCCGCTTTTTAATTAATCTTGTTCTTTTCTTTTGGCAAGTTGCCAGAGAGATACTCTGCCTACAATACAGTACATACTAATAATGCCGCGATAGTTTTATTTCAATCATTCAAAAGATTGTGGAAAATCAGTTTTAGTTGCTGTACAGATTTGAATTTTTTGTTTTCAAATTTCTGTTTGTTTTTGTTGGTTTGGTTCGAAATTGTATCAAAATCAACTTTCCGGCCCCGAAAGGGCAAAGAGCTATGCGCATGGGGTGCATTTTTCGAACAAAATGCCAATGCTTAAAACCTCGGGCTGCACATATAAGTCATTTTCTATTGCTAGCCAATGTGTACACACGGAAATTTTGATATTTTTTACCTTATGGTATGAAGAGGTTCAGCGTCGTAGCAAAGCATTTATTTTTAGGGGGTTATGTTTGGAAAATGTGGTTATTGTAGTGCCGTATGAAGTGCCACCATTGTTGGCGCCAACGCGAATGAAAATTTTGGATTTTTGATTCTCTAGATTGGCTTAAAAGGCATCCTTTTAGGTGGAAAATTGACTCGGAAGTTTCTTTTTTAAACTTTTTAACATACAGAGAAAAAAAAAATTTAATACAAGCACTTTTTTTGTTTTAACAAGCATATTTGACAAATATTTTTTTTTTGGAGAGGTCCTAGTCCCCTAGTCCCATAGGGTGCTACGCCCTGAGGTTATCAACTATTTATTGCACAATACTCTGTGGTATAGGTTTTTTACTTTATCTTGATTACTATATCTCTTGCATTCATTATTGATGCCACGATTATTTCATATACGGATTGTTAAACTCATTTACATACAAAGTAAAAAAACGGCATTAATGCAATGAACTTAGAAATTAATACAGAATCATTGGCTTTCTTTTAGAAAACGAAAAAGTGCAAACATTTGCGATTAGTGGCGCTTATACTACTTAATGGATAAGAGTTCAAAGGCAGGATTATTGTCTTTTTAAGTTCAAAAACAAACCGTATATGGATTGTATATTGATTACCTTTAATTCCTGCTTATACTTTTGCAGTTGTGTTAAGAAGCGTTATTCTGCATTGTGTTCTTCTCACAACTTGCCTCTTTTACCATCACCAAACATTCTTATAAAATCAACTGAATAACTAAATATTATCCACTCACTTAACACACCCTAAAATTACGCTAAATTTACAAAATAACGAAGAAGGAAAAAATCCCGAACCAAAATTTTATTCCTGCGTCTGAATTTGGGAACCTTTAGGATGTCCTCCACCCAGACACATAAGAGTTAATCAGCAAAATAGTTAAACCACATCCAAGAACAGATATAGCATACAGCACTTCTGTAAAAATGTGTCACCAATTCTATGGTTTGTTAATGAAACGATAATTTATGTGAAACTTTGAAGAGCAATGAAGAAAACCACAAACACCTAACACTTCAAAATAAAATGGTTTTCTTGGTTGTTGTTAATGGTGCATTAATAATAGCTTTGGCAAGATTCTTTCAAGTTAATGAGGGCTATATGTTTTGACGAAACCATAAATACAAATCTTTGACTCGTACGCCTTTCATTGTACGCTAGTCGTTTACAAACTTCGGGCATAATTCCCTAAATAATTAGAAAAGAATACGAAAAATATCTATTCGTATTTCATGTAAACTTTTTCGACCTGTTTTCAATTACATAATACGCCTTCATTTGGTAATTTGGTTTCATCAGGAAGAAATGTAATTCATAACTTCTTGACAATTAATCTTTTAATACCAAACAAGTAACTTATCTCGGTGGTCATTCGCTACGGATGCTGTTTAAGAAGTACACAAGCAGGTAACGACAAACTGTAAACATTATACATGCCGGATAACTTATTGGAAGCATATTGTAATTCCTTAATCTAATTTGATTATATTTCCGCTCAATTTTTGCATAAAAGGAGAATATTTTTGATAATGAAAGTCAGAACATCTTCACATCATAAAAGCAGTTATAAAAGAAAAAAAGAATAAGAAGACATATTTTTTTACAAAAGCAGAAGAATTATACATCATGAAGGTTTTCATCATCTTAACGGTCATCTCTGGTACGTACATTATCCAGTCCACATTTTATTAATCATTAATCTCAACGTACGGCAAATCTCTCTACTTCAAATTGGCGTCTATTTGTCTTTAATATGTTCTCTTTTTTTTATTTAGCTACTTTTGCTCTCACACCTCTACCGATTACTGGTACTACCCCACCGGCAGTTGCATGTCCAAATTCCTTGTGTGATGGAAAGAATGATGGAAACTTCGAATACCACTACTATGGAGAATACCGTGCCAACTACTTCCTCCAATGCTCCAACGGATTGGCTTACTGTCAAGCTTGCTTTCCACTTTCTTTGGAATTCAGCGAACCGTGCAACCAATGTCTTTACAGCAGAAAAGGTAAAAGAACTTTTTATTTTGACTTTGCAAACATATCTTATCTATAATTTCGTAATGAATGTCTAAACCAAAAAAGTTATGCATTTATGTTTATTTACTTTTAGATAACTGTGTCACCACACAACCATGGGAACCAGCCACTACCTACGAATGCCCTGATGCATGTCCTCCATACGGACCACAATTCAGTGGAAACGTTGCTGATTCACGAAACACTCGACAATACGTTGGATGTTGGAAAGGAGTTACCGTTGGATGTGTCGCTTGTCCAGAAGATTTAGAATTTAACCAACAATGGAATGCTTGTTTGTATCATGGTATTTACAAAACTCGACCAACTGGCAAAGATACTTCTAAATCAAACTAAAAATATGATTTGAGTTCTTATGCCGATATTCTCATTATTAGCAGTTTATAAGTTTACTATCTTTATTATCAAAATTTTATTATCATAATTTTATATCTAATTATATCCTATCATTGTAATTACTTTTTTTTCTTCTCAATCGAATTTTTTTACTTCACCAAAAAAGAAACTTATTAAATACTAAAACTGCCAATTATTGCGTTTTATAATAATTACACAGGACTTTATAATCATTGCCAAAAGCAATTTTTCTATTCGAATGGCTTTTCCTTTAATCCACTACACCAGATTGGATTATTCATAGGGATGATTTATTTATTCGCTTTATAAACTGAAACCACTTCATTGAGCTTGGTAGCAAAAGGAAGAGTCGGGAAGTTGGCACTTCCTATTACCCCTTGATATATTTCCATCTAAAAAATAATTTTGTTACCATAAACAATGTTTATAGTCAATGTTTATGTTAATAGTCAAAATTTGTCATTATGGTTTCTGAATATCAAGTTATAGCTTTCCCTTGGTTGTTTGTTGGTTGTTCTGGAGACAATCAATATACCATTCCCCTTTCGAAATCTAATAACGAACAGAAGGCTTGTCTAGCTATAAGCAAAGCTACCACTACAATCTATTTATAATAATTGGATAATGACTTTTTATGCATCTGTAAGGAGAAATAAAAAACACGAGAGTTAAGGGACACAAGTTCAGTACGTTGCCCGAGAGCTTTGTAGTTTAACCGTACTTACCACGCAAATGAGTCATTATGCCTTGTATTACCTGCTCGAACTATTTAAAAGATAAATTAGATAAATTTAAAAAATAATCGGGTTTGTAATTTCTTTGAATTTGGGTCATTTTCTCTACTGATTTGACGTTGATGGGAAATAAAAAACATCAATTCGAACTTTCTGTGTTTTGTTTACAAAAAAAACTTTTAAAATTTCATTAAGTGACAGAAAAGAAAATGAGAAACTGTGCCCTTGATGATGGATTTATTGTTGATATTCTTATTTTGATATAAATTAGTATTGAGCTACAAGACTATTTGGAGTTTTGCAATATTTTTTTTTGCTTATTGATGTTATTGTTGGATAAGAGTTAAGTCATACTAACATTGTAGTAAATTAGAACACTTTGCATTGTTGGATGGTTTGTTAAGTTTAGAATTTGTAATTATAACTTCATCTCAAGCGAGTTTCAACTAGTATTTTAATGACCATATCTATATGTGGTATTATAAAAATCATATAAAGGCGCTTTACCTCACGAAAACATATCATGTTAGATAAAGACTTCTTAAAAACCTTTTGTGACAGGTTTCTTCTGGTGTTTTCAGTACCGGGTAAAGAGGTCTTGATAAAGGCATCATTTTTTGACGATTTTTTTTGGTAATTTGGGGACCAAATAAAGAATTCTAAACGAAAATTACCAAAGGGCAATAAAAATTTGCACGGAACACATTAACCTTTTGTGAGAGTTTGTAAAAAATGGTAATGAAAAAAGTACTTCTTTTGTGCGTCGTGGACGTGCAAAATATGTCTTAATATATATGAGTGATATATGTTTTGCAAAAGTCGTGTATACATAACTTTGATACATTTGAATCATAAGCCTTTTATTAAAAGTGTCTGTTCGTATTTCCTACAACGATAATATATCTGTTGTCAATAATAAGCTCTCGCCTGTCAATTTTATATCATCAGGAAGCAAAATAATCCATAACGTCTTGGTAATTAATGCTTGAAGCCTATGTTATGTTATTATGTTATTAAATATCATACTTATAACTAATGCTCGTGATCATGTTACAGATGCGATTTAAACATTAAACAAGCCGAAACTACTTCTCCATGACATGTGATGATCGAATCGGATCGGATGTTTTCGAGTTTTTGGTTGTTGTTGTAGATTTTTACCTTTATATTATTCATTCTTTTTATATACATATTCCTAATTGTGTAAGTTGGTATATATTAGTACATTGTAACTAACTTTTAACCAATTTGTAACAAAATTTTAGTCAAAATTGTGGTGAAACACATGCTAAAAACACAGGTATTAATATGCTTATCTTGCAGGATGTCCAAATTCCACATGGAGCTGGTTCGATGGCTTTTTAGCGTCAAAAGAATGGTTGTTGTAGAGTTCAAAGATTGTTTCGTTTTTGATTATTCTGTTTTCTGTTGAAAATTACTTGAAACACCTTGGAAAGTAGTTGTCAGATATTTATCGGGCGCTGTTTATATAACGTTCACATGGGCCGCGGAAGCTTTTTTTTTTTTTGGGGAGGGGGGGGGGGGGGGGGGGGGGGGGGGGGGGA
>JAUEKX010010339.1:0-14918 GCA_031834005.1 Dendronotus venustus
TTCAAACCCTGTTTTGCAAGCAATTTGCAAATTTGAAGACCATCCTAGCATTATAAAAATTCGATCCAATTTTAGTCTCCGTGATAAATTTAATTTTTCACTAGTAGACACTGTAACTATCGAGAAATTGGTTAAGTCGCTTAAGAGTAATAAGGCTTCTTCAGGTAATATCCCCTCTAAGCTTTTAAAGCTATCATCAGTCATCTGTAGTTTTTCACTCGCAAACTGTTATAATGCATCACTTGCTGATTCTAAATTTCCAGATTCTCTTAAGCTTGCAAACATCGCTCCTATTTTTAAGAAAGGTGATGCGATGTGTGTGAAGAATTGCAGACGGATAAGCATTCTTCCCACAGTATCTAAGATTTTTGAAAGAATCATGGCTTCCCAACTAAGCACCTTTTTTGAATCTCGATTTTTTACTCTTCTGTGCGGTTTTAGCAAGGGGTATAGCACTCAGTATGCCCTTCCTAAACTCTTGAATTCTTGGCAAAGCAGCCTTCATAAATCAAAAGTAGTAGGTACTGTGTTAATGGACCTCTCTAAGGCTTATGATTGCCTTCCACACGATTTGCTGATAGCAAAACTGGCAGCATATGTTGTTGACTTACATAGCTTACATTTTGTTTATGATTATTTATCTAATAGAAAACAAAGAGTTCGTTGTAAACAGCTCTTTTAGCAAATTTGTAGATATATTATTGGGTGTATCTCAGGGTTCTATACTCGGATCGTTCTTTTTTAACGTATTTTTGATTGATTTACTCTTAAAAGAAAGGTGTGTGATCTTTGTAACTTTGCTGATGATAACACTTTATACGCCTCTGGAGCCTCAAGGTCGGTTTCCATACAACTGATTTTTTCGCTATAGTGCAAAAAGCTCCAGAGCTTTTTGTCGGCGCATGCGTAGAATGATTGAAATACCGCTGTACGAGAGATTTTTGATTCGACTTCAAACCGCGTTTTGATCTGCAAAAAATGTTGAAAACGTTCTACTTTTGCGGCTCCTACTTTTGCTCTCTTGCGAGACAAAATCTCAACAACCAATCACATTTGAGGATTTTGATGCCGTTGCATAGTTGTTTTTTTTTTTTTGTTTTTTTTTTGTTGTTGTTGTTCTGAACAAAAATAGCGTGCGGCAATAATAGAGAAGAATATGAATATTTAATTAACTCACACGAAGATCTACTTGAGACGACCGATATCTCACAAATATCACAAATTCAATCTAGGAAAGTAATTCCTCGAAGGTAGTGGGATTCATTTTAAAAGCTTTGAAAAAATATTCATGATCAAACAACTTTAAATCTTTTACTAAAACGTTGTACAAGCCTTTTGAACGTCTTAACATTATTAGAAGCACCATATTTAGTTGTAGTCTTTGCATCAAAATAAATCTTCCATCTACGGCCGCCATTTTTAATCTATTTTGTTGTTTTTGTGATACAATGCGAAAGGTGAGCGCACAGCCCCGTGATGATCAGTCGTATGGAAACGAAAAAATCAGTTGTATGGAAACCGACCTACAGGACATTCTTCTCTGGTTTAAGACCAACCAAATGGCGGTAAATCCAGGAAAGTTCCAGATCATGTTCCTTGGAACTAGGGAACCAGTTTCTGATTTCATAATCGATGGTGAAATAGTCACCGTTGAAGATTATGTTGAACTCCTTGGCCTATGTATCGATTATAACCTCAACTTCAAGCGTCACACGGAAAATCTATGCACTAAGGCCTCAAGTAAAACCAGAGCCTTGTTTCGTATTAGATCTTATCTTTCGGACAAAGCTTGCAAAGCATTATACCATGCCTACATCTTATCATACTTTGACTATTGCTCTTTAATTTGGATGAATTCCAGAAAGGGCAACAATATACTTTTAAATAAAACACATCGTAGGGCACTTGGTATTGTCCTCAAGCAGCCTAATGCATCATTTCCAGAACTGCTGACGCTTGGAGATGAGGTCTCTTTACATATAAAATTCATACGAAAATTACTTTTAGAAATATTCAAGTCTATTCGGGGGTTGAATCCTGCCTTCCTATGGAATTTATTTAGACCTAAGCCTAGATTCTATTCTCTAAGACATGGGCAGCGGCTAATTTTGCCACCTACTAAGACCATTACTTTTGGAATTCGCGCTTTAAATTTCATGGGAAGCTCGGTTTGGAATAAACTACCGAAAAATTAAAAAAACTCAATAGATATTTCTGAATTTAAAAAAACATCTAAATGAATTAAGAACTAACATTTGTCATTGTGAAATTTGTAATTTTGAATAATCAGGTAATAAAGAAACACACAATTTAAGACCAGATTATTATTAAAGATCGGATCTTTGATAAAGATCGCGTTATTAAGGATCAGAACCAACTTAACAAGGATCACGTTTGATCCAACAAAGATCATTAAACGTTAGCTTGATAAGGTTCAGATAATTTTTGTGATCCTTATTTGACTTTGTACTCCAAATCGCGTGGAACGTCACACATTGTCTCTCTTTTTACAAAATGTGGTGTCCAATAATCAGCAGGTAGACTGAATGCTTTTTTAGACATATTGACAAACAAAATGATATAACAAGAAAAATATCAAGCACAAGTTTTAGTTTAATTTAGAGTTTAACATAAATTATCGTTTTATGAATAAACTATATGTAGATGATATATTTTATATAGAAGTCTTGTACAGGCCTATTCCCGAAATAACTTTCTTTTAAATTTGAGAATATCTTTTTGAAATATTAACAATCATCAGTCAGCTTTTAAATGATATATTGTGGTATAAAATGAGCATTACTTTTCTGCGCCCAAATATGATGTTAGCATTAATTTCCGTTTACTTTGTCTTATTGTGAACCAAATGTTAATGCAAAAAAACCTCTTCCAGTTCTTAATATATTTTATTACCTCTTTTTCTCTTTTATTATTTGCTACTGTAATTTGTAGCATGTACAACAGCAGGAAATCCCTCCGTACCAAGATATAGCATTGGAGACAACAATGAAGACAACATAGATCATCGAGTCAAGTCGACGCTAGATAATAGACGACTTAGTTTGAGAAAGCCACATTAACGGAGGACTTAATTTAAAAAAAGGCACATAATATATAATCTAACTTTACATTTTTCAAAAATGAAAAATAAGAACATTAGGTTGCTGTGCCTGTGTGGTTGTTGTGTTAACATTAACTTCAGCTTTTCTTGGTTTGTTACACTATATTATCGCTATTCTGACCTCTGCTGCTCTAACTGTAAAATACACCAATTTCGATAGTACTGGAAAAACATGGAGACATTGAACGTTTAAATCTTTTACATCTCAGTTTAAAAACATTTTAATTCGTATAATAACGCTAACTGGGAGTTTATTGAATATTCCAAAATTAACTCATTTAAAGTCGCATAAAATTTCTGATTGGCATGCTTATCGTAGATAAAGAAACTTTGTCACAAATCTAAACGGAAAAGTAAGGAAAACATATTTTGAATCAGCTGTGTCTCAATTTTCAAACAAAAGCCACAATTTTTGGAAACTCTGCAAACCTTTCTTTTCAGAAAGAAATTCAACTTCTAATAATATCACACAAGTTCAGGATGACAAGGTCTTATCTAAAGATCTTACGATTGCTGAAGCTTTCCATTCCTACTTCAACAATATAACCAAAGATTTGAATTTGTGGAAATGGCCACTAAATCCACATTGTTTGGACTTTTCAAATTCCGTATATGTAAATACAAAGACCATCCTAGCATAATTAAAATACCATCTTTGTTTGGTGGAAAACTAATTTTTACTTTCTTTAAAGTTAGTAGCGAATACGTCAATAAGTTGATTATATCACTAGATTCAAAAAAAGCAACCTCTGGCAAGTCCTAAATTTCTCAAATTGTCTGCTGGGATTTGTAGGGAATATCTTGCAAAGTTTTTAAATACATCTTTATCTACATCAACTTTTCCAGATTTTTTAAAATGTGCATCAATCACACCTACACCTAAAAAAGGAGATACAACATGTATAAAGAACTATAGACCCATAAGTATTCTACCAATAGTATCTAAAATCTTTGAAAAGATTCTCTCTGCTCCGCTAGGTTCCTTCTTCGAGACCCGTTTTTCACTTTTTTTGTGTGGTTTTAGGAAAGTCATAGCACTCAACATGCTCTAGTAAGACTTTTACATAGCTGGCAGAGTAGTCTTGATAAATTAGAAGTTGTAGGTACTGTTCTTATGGATCTTTCCAAAGCATGTGACTGTATTCCTCATGATTTATTGATTGCCAAGTTTATCAATAACCTAATTTTTTTGAAAGAAAATCTGACCTGTGCAATTTTGCCAATGACAAAACTCTATACACGTCTAGAAGATTTGTTTTCGAAGTGGTCTCAATTTTCACAACAGATATTCATGATAATCTATACTGGTTCAGGATTAATCAAATGGCCGCAAATCCGTCAAAGTTCCAGGTCATGTTTCTCGGAACAAAACAATATATTGAAAATTTTAGTACTAACGATATTTTAATTACCTTCTTCTAATTCTGTTAAACTCCTACTATTTAAACTCCTAGGCATTACTACCAATAAAGAGCTTAAATTCAAACAGCAACACTGAAGAACTCTCCAAAATTGCGTCCATTAAAACAAAGGCTTTATTTCGTATCCGACCGTTTCTTTCTCTTAAAGCATCGAAGGCACTATACCATGCTTATATATTGTCTACTTTTAAAAACTGTCTCCTAACATGGATGAGTTTTATCAAAGGAAATTATACTCGTATTGAGAAAGTCCCCCACAGGGCTTTATGTGCTGTTTTTAATATGTTCCAATGTTTCTCTGAATTACTGAAGCTTGTAGGTGGGGTCTCTCTACATTTTTATTTTATTCAAAATATATCTCTTAATGGCTTAAACTCAAACTTTTTGTCAGGGCTATTTTTACCTAAGCATTGTCTGTATTCTTTGACATCAGGACATCAGTTAGTCATGCTGCCTACAAAAACGGTGCTATATGGTACCAGATCTTTAGGTTTTATGGGGAGTTTACTTTGAAATAAATTTATCAAAAGAAATTAAAGAATCCACCAGTTTGTTAGCTTTCAAGAATAATATAAAAAAACTATCATTAAAAATTTGCTCTTGTCAAATTTGTAGTCAATAGATTTTTTTTTTTGTTTACTTATTTATTTATTTTTGGTAGTGTTGATTTTTATAAGTAATTTGTAACTTTCTTTGTTACTATCAACGTTAAATAAATGATTAATAATAATAATTCCATGGGCTACTTAAAGCAAGGAAGTTTTTCGCGAAATTTAATTCTAGCGAAGGTTTATTCCCTCAGAATAATTCGAAGCAAAACCGTAACTAACCCAATCTAAATTTGTACCAATTGTTAGTTTTATTTTATAAGTGTTGTTTTTAACTTTTTAACTTGTTTAAAGGTATGTACCAGGTATATATTTATAAAACTGAGGAATTTTACATATTCATCTACTTTGGCCAATATGTAAAATCAACCTATAAACAGGAATGGAAACTATTTACGATGTCTTAGCATTTATCATTATTGGCTACTACAGGGATCCTTTATTCCTGAGCATAGAACTAACATTTTTATTGAAAATTTCATATTGGCTTCATTCGAAACGAAAAAGGTTTAGAAGATAATTATTTTACGAATTAGTTAAAACTGAAAAGCAATCATTCTATACATTGACTTCCGAAAAGCCTTCGACTCAATTGATAGGAAAAAGATGTTTAAGATATTAAAAGCCTATGATGTACCACCAAAACTCTTAAACACTATCGAAACTCTCTACCAAAACTCAAGAGCACGTATTATTGCAGATTCTCCTGATGGAGAAACGGACTACTTTGAAATAAACCAACCACAAGAACTACTCACCAGCCTTGAAAATGAAGCAGAAAAAAGTTGGATTAGTATGCAATGCAAAAAAGACAGAGATTCAAATATTCAACCACAGCAATATAGTTCCCATTAAAACCAAGGATGGCACCGAGCTGAAAGTGGTACAAAACTTTAAGTATCTCGGAGCGTGGACTGAAAGTTCAGAGAAAGATTTCTTAACAAGGAAGGCACTGGCGTGGAATGCCTGCCATAACATGAGAAAGATATGGTCATCCGGGCTTCATACTGATCTGATAATACGACTATTCACTGCAACAGTTGAATCAGTTCTACTATACGGGTCAGACACGTGGACTCTGGATAAGAAGATGGAGAAACAGCTTGACGAGTGTTACGCCAGGGTGCTCAGGATGGTCAAAAATGTTCCATAGCACGCACACCTGAACAACAATCAATTGTATGACAACCTACGCAAACTATCAAGTAAAGTCAGACAAAGACGAATGCGCCTTTCTGGTCACTGAATCAGACATCCAGAGGAAGCTGCTAGCAACCTAGTACTTTGGCAACCTACTGAAGGGCAACCACGTAGAGGAAGAAGGAAGATTAACTATGTGGATAAATTGCTTCAAGATACTGGACTAGAGACAGTTGAACAACTGAGAGTGGCAATGGAAGATCAAACCCACTGGCGAGCTCGTGTCAGCAACATGGTGCGTCCTGAAGGACGGCTGAGGTGAGGTGAGGAGTTAAAACCTCATTAAAATTAAAAATAATTTATCATTCGTCATCATTATCGGCGCAATCCTCTCAGGATCTTTGTACCGTTGTCGCCGCCAGTCAGCTTCTTCCATGCCTCCCTATCTCTAGCCACTCTTTCCGCTGTTCCGATTGGAAGGTCAAGGTCCGTACAAATTTGATCACGCCAATGCTTTTTTGGCCTTTCAGGTAGTCGCTTCCTTGTAAAACCTTTAACATATACTTGATTGACATATCTCAACCTGATGGACTACGTGTCCTAACCATTTAAATCGTTTAAGTTTAATTAATTCCAGAATTGTTTTTTTCATTCTTAACCTTCTTTTGATCTCATCATTACAGATTCTATTGAGTATGGTTACTCCCAACATGCATCTCAAACATCTCATTTCGAATGCATTAATAATCCTTTTGTCTTTTTCGGTTAGTGTCTTTTAGAAGCGTACGTTGCTATCGGAACGATTAGTGCTCCGTAAAGCCAAACTTTCAGCCGGAGTGACACATCATGGTATTTCCAGATGACATTTTTGAGCCTTCCGAAAGCTTAGGCTGCAAAGGCTTTTCTACGAATAACATCATTAGTTGAATTTGGAATTACACTTCTCAGCTAAACAAACAAGTCAGCCTTTTCTATGTTTTCATTATTGATTGATATCTCAATTTGGTTTGGAGGTATCATTTTGGTTTTTCCACTGTTTATAACCATTCCCATTTTGCACAGCTTCCCTCAAGCTCTGCTGTCGATAATTTCATTTGTCAAGGATGGTAGTAATGAGTGTTGTGTCATCTGCGTAACGGATATCACACAATAGATTTTCAGTTACACTAAGACTGGTTTGGATTGATTCTAGCTACTTCAACCATCACGAAATACAGGAAGACGTTGAAAAGGGTTGGTGAAAGTAAGCAACCTTGTGTAACACCAACCTTTACAATGAACCATTTTGTTAGGTTTTCCTCAATCACGACTGCACACTCTGTATCCTGGTAAAGATTTTCAATGACTCGGATGATTATTGGATCAATACCTATACTTTTCGTCATTTTCCATAATAATTCGCGCCAAATGGTGTCGAAAGCAGATAATAATTAAATAATTAGGCTTTAGCACAGTGGACGACACGGTGGTCGACACGGTGGACGACACGGTGGATGACGCTGTTAAGTAACTTTATTAGACATTTCGTAACAATCCAAAACTCAAGCGTTTCTTCAGGATTTCTATTTTGTCATCTTTAATTTATAGCATATATTACCTTACTTGTCAAATTGAAATTTATCTATAGATTCCGCTCATACACCGGATAAAAGTCAAGACTCTTGTTCATTTTTAAATTCTTGTTAGAGTTTTACTAGCTTTCTTTCCTTTGTGTATTTCAATTTTTTTAGTTTTGTTTTTTCGAAGCATGTCGCTCTGTAGTGTTTGAAAAAAAGACTGCTATTGGTGTCATGTTCAGAGTCTTTTATTAATATTACACCAATGTAGAATTGCAGTGGGTAAAATGCCTTTTTCTCCAGTCTAATAACACTGCAATAGGAATTTTTATAAATTTGTCTGATTTGTTGTCGCGTTGTTGATCGATCAACCAATAAAATCATTATCGCGTGAGCTAGCGTTTCCATTTTGCTTAAATCAAATTGTTATTGACACGTGTAAAATACGGACCAGATATATCACCTTGTTTGTTCTTCTGTTTTATACCATACACAATGTATTATAAGATGTTATTATGGATGAAAAAGAATATCTAGTTTCTAGATTATCTAGAAGTTGCCATCTCATGAAAATCTCTTATTATAATGGCGATTAGGAGATAGAATTCCTTTTAGTCTTTAGAGGATAAAAGCCTCTAAAGCAATAAAAAGATTTTCTTAAGCAATTAATAATGCTTTCATCCCAGTTTCTATAGGTTTCATTTTAATAGATACACACTGTGTTCATAAAATGCAGTCAAAGCTTTAAAACAAATAATATGCAGATTACAATCTGGTTTCAGATTTCTTATAGCGTGTAATAACATGATTATGTTTATTGTATGCGTTTGGTTTAATACCTTCATATAAGTACGATAAACAGTGCAGTGGCATTATATGATTTGTTTTGTTTTCTCTTGTTTGGTTGTGTTTGGCTGCGAGCTTTTAAAGAACTTTCAAAGAACTTTCTCTTTTTTCATAAAGCTAGTAAACTGTTGTGCAGTTTTGAATTGTTTATTATTGTTTTGTTTTAAGCAATTGACCAATTAATTTAAGTCAAATTTCGGCCTCAATGTGCTTATAAAGTTAGTCATCCGACTAAGTTAGTCATAAAGAAAATCACGATTTGTTAGGAATCATACTTTTTATTGGAAACTTGAGGCTGAAAACAAGTCGAAAAAATGGGAAGCTGTTAACTCTTTAGCTACCATTACCTTTAATGATTCACAGGCGATTTTAATTTTCAAATGGCGTTCAAAATGCTTTGTTAGACCAATAATAATAAAATTTGATTTCTATAATAACAAGACACGAACACTTTGCTAAACACAGAGCCTTTAGAGAGCACATTCTAAAATGAAAATTGTCAATAAATTTGTAAATACAATAATGTCATCTTATGGCATAGCATTTTTGGCCCCGAATAGGAACAAAGAATAGTCTTTTAACTGACCATTGGCATTGACACTTTAAGAACTAGAAGCGTTTAACTGTTGGTGGTAATAACGAAAGTGTATTTCGAAATATATATTCAAGCAGCGCGCAAAGTTACCATGCAACTGAAAAATAAATATTAATCATAATCATAATCATCTGTAATAATGATGAAAACAAATTAGTCGGTGAATCGATACTAAAAGCGCAAGGGTCCATTGCTCCCATGACTACGAAACCCCGAGTGCTTAGTGCCCTAGATTGACTAACATTAAAACACATTGCAAATTAAGCACAAGACTATTAAATAGTGCCAAAATTGTTGGAAAGTTTTATTCTTTTTTTGTCATAACATGTATACATACTGGTTTTTATATTTGCCTGGGCTGGTTTTTTTGGAAAATATAAGGACTGGGGGGGAGGGGGTAGGTTATACTTTATCATGTATAATTGTATTATATATTATATTTGACATGTTGCCACTTGTGACATGTCATATAGGTCGTAATCCACGGTTCTAACTTTACGATATGGCATTAGATTTACTGTAAAACTTTTAATTAATAGTTTCCATGTTACGGCATGATCTGTATGGCACGAAATTTTCATTTTGCGCAAAAGTAGTTATGTTGCTCAAAGGTTCTGTGTTGGCCAAGATCATATTTCCCGTTATTTGAATAGAAATTTAATTTTAATATTAATTAGAAAAGCAAGAATAAAATAATAAAGAACAACATAAAGGTTTTTATATTTTTAAATAAATAATTTGAACATTCAGTATTCTAAGTTACATAAGCAGTGTTATTCAAATAAAATTAGATTATATTGTTGTTTTAAAGAGTTTGATGTGCTTTCATATTATGGCCGTTTTTATGGTCCGTCCAGTAGTATGTGACACATGTGTTTTTCCTTTATTATAGAAAAACAAAAATTATGGTTGTGGCATTCCCATACAGTTGTAATTTCATTGCTATAATCGTTATCGTTACTACTATATCCCCCACAAACACAACAATCTCAAAGAGATGTGACGAAACCTCTCTTAATTACGTGACAAATCAAAAAGCACGGTTATCATCAAAGAAACCTGGCTTTTACATGATTCAGAGCTTGATGTCTGTAACAGCTGGATATCCATGTGACACTGTCACTATTGGTGGTCTGATACGTATCCAAGCTTTCAAATATGCAATAGAAACGCGCACACACGCGTTGGATTTGGACATTGGATATCAGATAGACGATACATGTTTGAATTTACCAGTGACGATGAAAAGAGCTTTGGAAATAGTGAAAGGTCACGAAAACAGTCAATGTCTTTCACCGATCAATTCAGATTCATGTCTTTTACGCGACGTGGCTTCATCTAAAGACGACGCTATATTGGCTGTGGTTGGTGCGTATTTCTCTTTTATTACTATACCATTATCAAGTCTGTTGAGTGTTTTTTCCATTCCACAACTAAGCTATGGTGCATCATCCCCGTTATTAAGCAAGCGTTCTGACTTTAAATCAACCTTCAGAAGTATACCTCCGGACCTGAGAGCTATTGAAGCTATTATAGATGTGATAAAGCACTTCAGATGGAGTTACATCTTCGCGATTGGATCTGACGATGAATATGGTAAGGTTGGACTGCGTCTGTTGAAGAAACAAGCATCTGAAAATAGCATATGTGTAACAGGAGAAATGTACATCCCGTTTGTGTCGGCAGAGACGCGAGGAGCTGCTCGAAATATTGCAGCCCAAATGAAAATTGAGAACAATGCAACAGTAGTAGTAATGTTCAACTATGCTCTTCATATGGGTGAATACATCTTGCGAGAAGCTGAAGAGCTGAATCTTAACCGAATCTATTTGACGAGCGAAGCGTGGAATCCAGAGGTCCTGACCACAAATGATATCCCAAAAAAGCAACTCGAGTCTGTACTAACCGTCTCCTTAGATTATGGTGAAACTGACGAGAAATATATCCATTACGTCAACAAAACAATTCACGAGAAGTTCAGTTGTGATGTATGGCTAAATCAATTCATCTTACAGAAGTACAACTGCAATGTGACAAATATACATAGAGCAACTCTTCATGGACATGATAGGGATGGTGTTAATTGTACTGTCTATGCAAATGACATTCTCTTAGACATCAGCGGTGCCAGTCCAAACCAAATCAACAATCTCATAGACATTGTCGATTCGGTGATTTACGCTTTGGAGAATGTTGCCAAAACCCGTTGTTCCCATTTAAAAAACATGACAAAATGTCGGCAACAAATCCAACCAAATCATATAACAGAAGCATTGAAACACACCAACTTTACAACTCGCCAGAATCGAAAATTTGCTTACGATAAAAACGGTGATCCATATTTTATATCGTACTCTTTAGAACAGATTCAGTATGATACTGTTTTGGGTAAACATATTTACGTGCCTTTTGGCAAATGGGAATCAAGCAAATTACCTCAGTTAGAAATTTATAAAGAGTCAATTCAAATACCAAAGTGGTCAGTGGATGGAATTTTACCGATCTCCTCATGCGGTGTTGACTGTTTACCAGGCTTTCGTGTGGTTGCGAGACAACGGTGCTGTTGGAAATGCCAGAAATGCAAAGATGGATCGGTTTCAAATTCGATAAACTCCGAGAGTTGCAGCGAATGTCCGCCGGGCTTTCACACAAAGAATTCGATCGAGTGCTTAGAAACTCCTATTCTACATGTGGAGATTTCTGATGCTGTTGGTATGTCTACCACAATTGCTAGTATCATTGGTATCATCCTTTCTGGCGTGTGCTTGATACTTATACAAAAATTGAACAATACACAGGCTGTAAAAAGTTTGTCAAAACGGTTCATAATTTCGTCGATCACTTTAATACTGTTGACATTTTCTTACTCTGCTCTTCATCTCATCTTTCCAACAAGCAACGTATGTCGAGTGCGGAACGTGTACTACCATATGATGTTGACAATGTTTAGTTTAGTGTTATTGATAAAGAACCAATCGGTGGCTCGGTTCATTTCAAAGTATATCAACAACAAAACTAATAGTAAAATAGCTGAGATCATTCTGTCACTCGCTATCGTTTCAGTAGAGGCTTGTCTTTTGATAGTCTGGCAAGTGAAAGAATCCTTTCCTCTGAGCAAAAACTACGAGAATTACGAGTACTTTGAGGACTGCAAGATCAGTTTCAGCTGGTTGCGGTTTTCGTCATTTGCTCTCCCTTTTGTCATCATCCTCATCGCCTCAGTACAGAGCTTGTCCGAGCGACATGCTAAAGTGCAATATGGTGAGTATAGATTTCTTCATTACACATGTTTAGCTTTCAGTTTAATTAACTTGGTGCATGTAGTGACTTTGAGTCAGGTCACTGGAAAATACCAAGCAATCGTAACTCTCATTACAACAATTTCATACGGTTACATCTACATGACTTTAATGCTAGTCACCAAGATCTATCATGCCTTCATTGAGCCAAAACGTAAGTCGAGCCAAGCACATGGTGTTTGCAACATTGGATTCCACGGGGAACGGCCAACATCTCCGAACATCACGCTAAATTCAATCGACGATGAAAAGAAATCTAAAATAGCAACAATAACACGTTAATTACAATATGAAATGTTATTCTTATTGATAGTTTACATTATAATTTGATAGTACGTAAATAACTCTTAATTAATAATTATAAACTTTTAAATTTGATACTAAAATGATACAACAAACCACACATCTCGACTAAAAGGTTTTGAATGATGGGCAGCATTTTCTTTTCGCCTTGGATTCCGTGTGAGATTAAAATTTAGACGATCATCGTAAAGATGAAAGTTTGTATTATAATTTTATAGTATTTAAATATCTCTTGTAAAGACGCGCCTAAATGCTCATTTACTACGGTTGCAAACTGCAATTGGTTGGGTAAAACTTGTATTACATTACGTAAACTGGGCGATTCACAGAAAATACGGAGTGAATATGGAAGTAGATTAGAGCGCGATTTTACTTGATTAGTTTATACAATATGGAGAAAACTATTATTAAAGTTTTGTATATTAATTTCGTATTTTGTACTTTGTATTTTGGGTTTTTAGAACGCGACAAATATGTAATTAGAATAACTCTGTACTTATTTTTCCTAAAAAATCCTAATTCTATTTAACCGGCATAAATTAAGTTGGTCAAAGTCACCAAAGCACATTATCAAATATTCCCATTTCATTTTTGCCAAATACGGTTAAATGTGTGGACGTGTCACTGTTAAACTATTATTATGTAACTTATTATCGCTTATGATGTAACTTATTTGAAAGTCTTTCTCATCCGGAACACGATGTTAAAACAACGTTGTTTTGATGTCGGGACAAATGACGTCGTCCTAACGTCGTGTGCTGGCTGGGATAATATCTGATATGGTTGAGTATTAGTAGCAATATTCATGAAAATCGCATATTTTCAACAAGACCAAATATAGGTTCAACATATTCAACATTGTTAAAAATATATTCAATATCTAAAAATTATATTTAGCATAAAAAAAAAATATGTTCAACGTTCGCAAAATCAGTTCAAAAGTTTAAAAATTGTTTCCGAAGAAATTTTTCCGTTTTTAGAATACATACAATATTCTGGTCTTTAAAACCATTTTTTTTTATCCTCGATTATTTCTTCTACTGATAAAAATAAAGAAAAGTTATAAAATCCAGTTGTAATGCATATTTTCCTGAAGTAAAGAGAATTTTGTTAGTAGAGGAAAATGGTTTAATGCTTATAAGCAAAGGTTTTCTCTCTACTAGCTATACTACTAGTACTATCTCACTTTTCTCTGTTATTGTCTTTAAATACATTGAAGATATTAATTCTTCACCATTACATGTGGGCGTGCTCTATTCACTACGAATCTTCTAAGATTGAAAGACATGAGCGAAAACCCCTATACTGAACTAACTCTACAGACCAGAATATTATTTTCCAAATAAGATTTAGAATAAATAACGATTGTATTTTATTGAATGAATGATTTAAGTTCTTGAATAATATTTGATATCGTTGAATTTGTTATTGCAAATGTTGAAACATGTTTTTGTTTTGTTAAACATAAATACGCATAGCTGAATTTTGCTACAGATAACCAACCATAATCAAGACTATATGTTTATGTAGATGATAAAAATAAACAAGTGAAATAAAATTCAAAATGGTAGTTAAAGTAGCGAAAGAAAACGAGTCGAGCGTCGTAAGTGTCATTAGTTTTAACAAGACCAGTTAAAGCGCCTTTAACTTTATTTTAAGGAATCTGAAATGGGAAACCATTATTCTTAACGAGATAGCTCAAACCCAAGCATTATTAATTTTAAAAAATTGTTCAAAAGACAATTTACACAATTAACAAGATAATGTTCGTGCCATTAAATTTTCAAGAAGGCTAAATTAATAACCTCAAATTAAAAAACACTTTGGTGAGAACAGGCTCTCGATGGAAATTATTTATTATTACAGAATGGCATCAATTGCGGAAAGAAATCCCATAATAGTGTGGTGACGTGTGTTGACCATCAAATCTTGTTTGGAACTTGTCAACAAATATCACAGTGCCTTAGCAAAGCATTTAATTTTTTTTTTTTTTTGGGGGGGGGGGGGGGGGAGGGGCCAGGTTTGGAAA
>JAUEKX010010672.1:0-14900 GCA_031834005.1 Dendronotus venustus
TTCAAGATTCAAATTCTTTATTTTAGGCTTTCGCCAATATTAGTACAATTACTTATTTAAAAAATCATACAACCATATGTCTCGGCTCTGTTATGATCCTTGGAGGTCAAAGAGCTGTAAAACTTGAAAACAAACAAACAAATGAAATATGTCAATGAGCTCTCTTCTCACAA
This sequence comes from Dendronotus venustus, assembly GCA_031834005.1. Lineage (NCBI taxonomy): Eukaryota > Metazoa > Mollusca > Gastropoda > Nudibranchia > Dendronotidae > Dendronotus > Dendronotus venustus. Next base: position 174 of record JAUEKX010010672.1, read on the forward strand.
AAAAAAGTTATAAATTACTTCAAGTAAATTTTATGTCACAATAAACAAAAAATCAGTTGTGCTGGCAAATTTTAACTTTTCTCACTGGTACCCTGTGTAACATTCTATTTATGAATGCTGTTATCTTCTCCAGACCAACGTTGCTCCAATCGAATGCTGAAGCTAGTGTGTACGACATCAAAGATCACCCTATTTTCAAGTTTCGGCCTGGCCAGACTGTTGTACTGATTTCTAACGTCGACCCCCAAAACACGGTAATCCTCATTCTCATAATCTATTTCTGATCCGTCTTATGTTTTATTCTTCTACTTCTGCGTTCTCCGTCATGTCAATCCAGCCCGTTTCAGGAAGTAGCCAGTCTGCTTATGTTTTAAAATGTAAAAAGACATGAAGTAAATGAACTTTCATGATAAGGAGCTCTTCTTGTCACTTGTAAAAAGCAAAGTGTGTTAACACAAATTTTACAACTATGAATTTTTAATCCTTTTCAGCTTTGACGTTAGCAGCATTCATTCTCGTGTGTTGTAGGTGTATAATATGGTCTCCGGATGAATAAGATAATTAATTAATTATTTATTTTCTTTCATTGACAGACTAAGACCAATTTGCGATCAGTAGGCCAGATTGTGAAATTTTCCGCATCGGGACAGCTTGTTGTCCAATGGAGTGATGGTACAATCGGTCAGTGTTTCCCGCAAGAAATCTACATGCTAGCGGAGGAGGTGAGGAGGCTAAGAATATTTATGATACGGTTTGTAACTAGTAGATCATATATATACAAATTGTGAAACAAATAGAATGTTTAATTAGAACAATTAAAAATTAGTTAGGCCAAACGTTAGCACCATGGCAATATGATGAAACAGGACATGGGACACAAGAGACAGCATTTTGAAAGTCTTTGATTCGTTCGGCATCAAGGCATTTGGTAACGATAATTAATTGCTTCCACCTTAGTTCGTTTGGATATGATAAGGCTTTTAATTCTCAATGGTTTGTTTTGATACCAGGATGAAGATACAAGTGATGAAGAGAGCTGGGATGGAGATTCCGAATCTGGTGGATCTTCTGCCTCGTGGGAAACAGAGTCTGAGGAAGAAATCCTAGGAGAGGAGGATGAGATTGAAGAAAAGTAAGGACCAGGCTTCAGTTTTGTCATCGTGTGTAGGTGTAAAGGACTGACGAATTAGACATCTTTCTATGCAATCTAGATGCTAGTCGATGACTTCGATGACTTTAAACCGAATCATTTGCATATTTATCTAACTTTTATGCTCCATTAAATCACAGATATTTCTACTCTTTTTTCCTCTGATTTTTACAGACAACACTTTTAGATTCATCTGTTATTTGTGCTGACTTAACTTGGACTTAGATCTAGAGACTTCTGTTCTTGTCTGTTTTGTTCATTTTGGTAATAAAATTGCTTTTTTTTGTGTTTCAGAGATAAGAAATTGTCAAACACAATCAGTGAGCAAAAGCAAGAACTGAATTCACTCCTGTCTCGAGCTCAGTCAGCACTTGTACGCCTACAAACCTTGCTAAATTCCTTTGATGTCTCCATATCTGCCCCGGAATGTTTCCATGACATCATTCGTATCTACCGCAGCTGTCACGACGTTGACAAAATTCTGCGCTCCTCGTTCTTCAGCGACCCAGAACTTCAAAATCTTATTTCTAAGGCGAAGCAGGAGGTGAAGCGCGACAAGGCGAATAAAATATCCAAACATTTGAATACGCTGTTGGAATCCTGGGGCAAGTCGACGTCCGACACCAGTGCTGTTCGAGTCGGGACTTCTTTTTCATCCGGAAACATGCTACATTTAGCCATGACTGTTTCGAACAAGAGTGATGACGTCGGTATGAGGTCCGTTGAAGCCGATAAGAGCGAAGGCGGGGACGCGTCGGGAGGAGGAGCGTCATCACGTCCGATGAATTCGACAGAAAATCTCTGTTTGGACGACAGCGCTTCAGTCAACGCGTGTAATGGAATGCCAAGCGCGAGAGCTCTGAGAAAAGAGTACAGCGAACCCATGATCAGCGGGATTCACAAAGAGAGCAGCAGCGCTTCTTTTCAGTCCAGACGTCCCTCCGACCCAGCCCTGCAGGGGGCAGAGCCCGATGCGAGACAATCGGCTAATACTCCTACTACTCAAGTCCCCAACATGGTCGGTGAGAACTGCGTCGGCAAGGCCACGAAACGGTCTAAATCGGACTGTCTGGACTACGGCCAGCAAGATCCGAAGAAGAGCCGAGACGAAGCCGGCTGTGCGAATCAGAGTGCCCAGGAGTTGTGCTATAAGATATGTGAAAACCTTCAGAAGCAGATTTATAAAATCTACGAAGAAGTGAATAAGCGTACCAGTCGTCTGATTTCCAGTGAGGAAAGAGAAAAGGGGGCTTCAAATGTTGTGGACGATCCGGCTAATCCTTTGGGGAATTCGGCGGAAACAGAGGATTCCAGTATGCATTCTGAATGTGTCCATGGAGATAAACAGAATGAACAAGAGAAACCCGTTCTGGAAAATGGTTCCCGAGTCGAACCTTGTACGGAGACGACGCGACAAGAAGAGGGACAGGAAGAAGAAGCCATGGCTGCATCCAGCGTGACAGCGTCTCTGGATGACGGGCAGGAAGCTGGTATACCGGAGGAGGAGGAGGTGGTGGATGATGATCACGTTATACCTTCTAAAGGTATGATGAATGAACCAGTCGTGTAACTTGTAACCTTTGATTTGTCGTGCTTAAATCTTATATTTGTTCCAGTGTTTCCACAACATGGTTGGAAGTAAATGTAAAGAATCTTATCGAAAAGAAGGAATGTATTTTTGTAAGTTTGTGGATGCAAAAAAGAAAACATATTTGGATAGAAATCAGTGGCAAAAGTTTGTCTACGATGATTAACGCACGAAAACCTTACACCGAATGGTACGAAAGGTTAATTGGTCAAGAAAGAAAGTTTGTTACAAGTCATCTTTCATTTCACCTTATTTTTTGTTATCTGTTGTTGGTATATCTATTTAATCATGGGTTTTGAACAGAACAGTGAGTCCCAAAAATATATAGGTCGACTATAAATAAATCTCATTGCGTACTATCTGTACCATGACTATTTGCTGTATAATTTATTTAATTTCATTAGAAAATATTTGCTGATTGTTCTATTGAACCTATTTGATCTTATCTTGTAGTTGTTAAAAGAATATTCTTAAATGGAAAATTGATTTCTTTGATTGCAGGTTTCGTCATGAGTGAGGAAGCGGGAACATTCCACAAGTTTATAAGTCAGCAATACCAACCTTCTAACCCTCGTGCTTTCAATACTGCTGTGAGAAAAGAAGTAAGTCGAGTCAACAATGCTAAGTATTATTTAGAATTTCCTTTATTATATAGATGTATGCCTGAGAAATTAAGGCCTTTTTTTTCAATCTATTTTTAAAACTCTGGCACCAACCAAGTGCTTGTATTCCATAATGTGAGAATTCTTAAACCTAATTTCTCATTTTCTCTTCTTGAATAATACAAATCAAATTTGATTAAAACTGGATGGAGGCCCATTTCTTTAACATCCCTTTATTTAGTCAAATAAAGTGATCTTTGAACCCTGCATTGGGCAAGTGGTCAGTGGTCCCAAGTTCAATCCCCCAAATTGATCCAAGGTTTTAAGGCTTTTATCATCTTGATTTCAACTTCAGTTTCAAAGTTATGATGCATTTTTCTCTCTCTTATTATTATTCTTTTTCTTTTTTTCACGTACCTCTAGCTTCGACTTCTCCAATCTAGTCTTCCAGATGGGATCTTTGTCAAAGGTTTTCAGGATCGCCTCGTAAGTCAACATTCATGTAACTTGAACACTTTCCCATCACATACCCTAAACACAAAGGTAGCAATTGGGGAATCACAGGGTAGTAGACTCATAGAAATGATCCACTGCTCGTCAATTACCCCATTAAATTGAAGCAAATTTGGGGGGAAAGCTTATAACTTCTTGTGGATTAATAACAGACAAAATCATTTCAGTCAAAAGACCAATAACCCGTGATTTTTGGGACTGTCAACTAGAAATACACATGATATGCTTCGAATCCTCAAAACCAGGGTCTAGGCGGGATAGAAACATTTTGAATCGATCAATTAATTAATATCCTTCTCCATAGATCTATTTAATTTAATGATAACGGTTGGAGGGCTTTCTAGTTTCTAACTTAAAATTACATGTATTGTTGATATTTCCCTTTTGAAGTTTCAAAATTCTCTTTTATTAATTTTCAACAGGACCTCTATTCGGTCATGATCCTGGGACCCGCTGATACCCCCTATGAAGACGCTGTGTTCCTGTTTGACTTGATGCTGCCGAAGGACTACCCCACCTCCCCACCTCTGTGCCATTACCACTCTTTCTGCAGCGAACGTCTCAACCCTAACTTGTATGAGGATGGGAAGGTTTGCGTCTCTCTGCTGGGCACTTGGTCGGGCAAAGGCTCCGAGATGTGGACGTCCAAATCCAACATGCTGCAAGTCTTGTTGTCTATACAAGGTACGGGGTGGGAAATTTATTGGGATTGGGATTACTTTTGTCTACTAGCTAGAATAGTGTTATTCCATATGGCACGCAAAACCACTTCTCCAGCCAATTGTCTGATTTCAGACTTTTTTACTATACAAGTCCAAGTGGACTGAAAAGCCATTAGTTTTTGTTTCCACATTGCTATTTTCATTTGGATATGAAATGTTTCAGACATTTCTTTTTATTCGCCATTTACACCCTGTATGGAACAAGAACTGCAGCAAGCAGGTTATCAGCCCACCTTATTGGGATTACCTTCGTGTTAGAAATTTGTGATAAGCATACAGTTTTCTTTTTTTACTACTGATTTTTGTTTTTCTTGTTGTTTGTGATTGTTTCAGGTCTGATCCTAGTCTCAGAGCCTTACTATAACGAAGCGGGCTATGAAAGGCAAAGAGGCACTCAAGTCGGAAAAGAGAATAGTCGAGTATATAACGAAATGGCTGTCCTAAAAACAATTCAGTCACTGACAAGAATGTGCCACAAGCTTCCTACAGCATTTGAAGACGATATACGAACTCACCTCGGGAAATACGGACCGCGGTAAGACAAGTGTGGATTTATCTGATAGAAAATGTTTGATATTGCTGATAATGTTAATTTGACTTTTAATTTAACATTGACACTGTAAATGATACTATTCATATTACACTCATCCAGGCTCTGAAGAGCTTCACAATGTTGTATTTATCCCTGAATGGTATACTAAGGAACAGTGATTGTAAAACTGTAATTTGAAAAACAAAAATTTGATGCTTTTGTGCTATTAAACTGCATCTCAGTGCACATCCCTAAATAGAATAAGTGGTATATTGCGCCATTTATTTTGATACACGTTATTTATTTCTTCAGCGACTGACTCAAACTGAGCAGAAGTTTAGGGACTTTGTTTGACATAATTAATTGATCAATCAATGTACAATTAGACCTCAAGCCCAAATCTTTACATTCAAATAAAAATTCTACTCATTTTCCAGAATTATCAGGATATATTTCTTTGTTTGACATGATCAGTCTAATAAGATCTCTAACTGGAGTCTTTAACTTACGAAAAAAAAATTCTATCCTTTTTCCAGAATTATCAGGAGATTGAAAAGGTGGTTATCAATGGGCAAGAGTGTTAAAGTTTTATCCGGAGAAGGCAACAGCAGTCGTGTGGAAGGGCCGACGGGTGACCAGGGGAGTCAGGACACGCCCACCAATAACAGCCAGGAACAGGAAATGGAATCTCAAGTGACCGACCAGTTGCATCATTTACAAATGAATGGGAAAGTCTCGTCCGAAGATGACTTAGCCGCTGTAAACAATGCCGATTTAGTCAACCCCCCCAAGGATGAAAAAGCGCCGTCTTCTACACGGGAAGAGGGGGGCCCCGATTTCTCCCTGTTTCCTCTATCCAAAGGCTTCTGTCTGGCTTTGCAGAAGTCCCTGGATAGCTTTGAGAAGGGTTTAAAACTGATGATTATAGAAAAGTCATGACACTGACTCACACACTTCTTTTTTCTTCTTTTTTTTTTAACCCGCTCTTTTTTCCTCCTCGATTTAGTTGTTGAAGCCCCCCATGTTAGATCCTCCGTGTTATATTGTTGACATCCAGTACTACTACTTTTGCTTGTGATTTTTATTTATGATCGGTCTGTTTTTTTGTTGTTTTTTTCTCCCTTTAACTGTTTCTTATTTGGTGATATTTTATTTTTTCTTCATACATGAAAACTGGCTGTAGTGTTGTTTTGTTTTTTCTTAATTGAAAAGGAAAATAGAGTGAGTGAGTTAGTTTCCTTACAACAATGGGTTTAGATTAGATAGAAACTTGTAAAAAAAAAAAAAAGAAGAAAAACCTCCTGTGGCTAAATGATTTTGTTTGCCAAATTCATGTAACGTCTTTGACATGCTTTGACTATGGTAGAGATTGTATATTTACTTATTTATTCATCTATTGTCTCTTTTCTTGAACGGGTTCTTGTGAAAATGTGAAGGGGAAAAAGAGGGGGGGGGGGGGGGGGTGGTTTAGAATTCAGCTTTACATAACTCACTCACTTCTAAAGAGTTGTTCACCTGATTGTATTATTATTATACCTACCCCTTATATTAAGTGGAATATTTCTTGATGCTTTCTCTAATTTCAAACTTTACTTTGAAATTATGCATTATATTGAAAAATTGGAAAAGTAGTAGGTCTGCTTGTTAAAAGTGAGTAGAAGTAGGTTTCTATTTGGATATATCTATTTTCCCTGAAACAAAAATCTAGCTGGTATGGGATTTTTCAATATTGGCTATTATTACGCTCAGGGAATTTGGTCAGGTAAATGTAATATGGTAACATTTCTAGTTATATTATAAAGGAATTTATATTTTGAAACCATTTCTTTTTTGCATATTTATAGCTTTGAAAATGATAGATCACAAGTTTAGAAAATTGAATCACTGTACTTTACTGCAATCTTATCTTAGATATTTTTTGAAATTATAATGAGGATTACAATTACATACTTTAGACCCTTTTGTATCTCGTTGCAAATGATGAAATTTGATGTGGTTATTCGTTGTAGATGTGATATGTAGAAAATAGGCACAAATTCAAATTGTATTACTTCCTTCATTGATTCATCTAAAGAACAAGAACTACTACAGTATGTCTTTCAGGTAAATTGTATGCGTGTATGACTCAACAAACAAAAATGTCAATGGAAGTTCATTTGATGGGTGAAATAATCTTTTTGTGTTTTCTTTTAGAACCTTGTACTTGTTGCTCGGAGAGCAATTTAGATGGGAAGATATCGTCAAAAATATCAGAGCAGAAAATCTGTGTTTATGTGATCATTTCTACTGAGAATACATTTATAACAAGTAGTTTTTTTCAATACATTTCTGATACTCCGTATATAACGACATGGATATTTCTAACGATGATATACATTCATAGCACAAAATGCGCAGCTTTTTTATTCTAATTTTAGATGTTCAGCGCTTCTTCAGTCGCTTTTACACAGCTTCCTTTGCCTTCCTGATTATAAGATTAAAATTGCCATTCATTACTCAACCCCAGTGCAGTGCAGAACATTTAGAATCTTAGTACTTACTGGTCATTGATGTGAAACAATTAATGAACATCCTTTGAGAAAATGTATAACTTGTTACCGCATAAGTTTCTATTTGTTTATGTCTAACCCGTTTCTTATCACCCATATCTTTACTTGAGAGTACTGCTTACCGAATAATAATCTTTTAAAGGATGAAATTGAATGTAACGGTTGTAATTAATTGAATACAGGGTTTACCGTATCGAGATTGTTTGTAAAGCTAGATTTGTTTTTCACATTTATGCTTCTCATTTATACACAACAACTAAAAGTCTATGATGAAATTCATCAGTTCTCAAATTTGATATGCATTTATTTCTATTTGTTTAGAAAACGCAACAATTTGATATTCTCCACATAGCAAAAAGTCACGTGTTAATGCGGTTGCCTCCTCTCTGCCTGGGACTGTCATCCCACCTATTTCCCCTGTGTCTGCTGCGACTGTCTTTTAAGATACGTTATACAATCATCATAGGGTTATCAAAATTGCCAGTAGTGGTCTTATGTGTACCTACAATTTCACAAAAGTATGTATCAATCAATGATTAAAAACAACCTGATAAGGACCACCGAGAAAGATTATGTATGTTGAAATGTTCAGGACATTTCTTGAAATCATGATAGCAATTATGATGAGATTATAAAGAGAACTACAGTGTTTGTGTGTGATAGTGATGATACTCGTGTCATATTTGATCTGTCATTATCTTCTCATATTTCCTCATTTTGTAGAACGAGCATTCCAGCGAAATAACTTCATATCCGAGATATGATTACCATTTGATTTTTGTTAACCGAGATCACCTTTCCCTATTGAAAATAACTCTAATCAATGCTATTCATTATAAATACAGTTTTGGTATATTTACGTAGGTAAAACTTATTCATATTCATTCTTGCGACATTTGTTTAGCTCACCATCTCTTCTCTTTTTTTCTCGTTCCTATGAAGTAATGCAAGTAGTGACCATCTGATGTTGAATTTTCGTAAAGCTATGTAATAGTAATAATAATATTATCCAAATATTTTTACTCAAATCTTTTTCTTCTACACAAATCATAAATAGGTAGTAACTGTCTTAATCTATTGATTGGATGTGGGAAATCACTCAATAATATTGTGTGCATTTAGTACTAAAAAGCTCTAAGGGTGAAAGATATTTTTTTTCGTTGTTTGGCTTCTTTATAATATTACCACTACCACCATAACTGCTACTGCTTTTGCTAACTAATCTGTATGAATATATAATGAATGCATATTTATTATATAGGGTGCCTGGTTTCATCACTCGGACATTGGGAAAATTGATGTCTTGCCTGTATTTCTTGAGTCACAGTGTTAAAGCGCCAATAATGAGCACTCTAAGTGGATATTAATCAATTATTATTATCACATCCTATATTAATATTATAATACCTATAGTTTATCTGTGTCAGCAATTACTTGGCAACATCGAGCTTACGTTATCACGAACCTTAGTAGAACAAACAAATATCAATAAGTCAAGTTGACTAACTTTGTGGTGCTTACTTAGAAGTGATAATAAGAAAAGAATGTGTTATCCTTCTGTGCTGGCTAAAAAAAATATCTGGTTTGATCCGTTTTGCTCAATAAAAAACATCTATTGAATGAATTGCCTTTGTGAATTTGTTTTTTAAAATTAGAATGCAGTATTTATCTTAGAGAGATATGAAAGGGTTTGAGTTTGAGATAAAATAAATGAGAGCTTATCCACGGTCAACACCATGCTCTTACTAAGCACTTTACAATACCATATTTATCCCTGGAGAAACATGTAACACATCAGACTAAGACTTGCAGCTTATTAGGCGCATATACAATTTTTCGTACAAAAACAACGCCAGGGGGACCTCCAAATTTTACATCGATCCGTCTCCGTTAAGATGAGAAAAATCGTGTAAAGAGTTTTTCCCAAGGACTCAACGTCGTCCCATGTCAGGACTCGAACCCAGGACTTTCGGTCTCCAGGCGGATACGCTGACCACTAGGCTGCCAATGCCACATATAAGATAAATTATTTGAATAGTTTTACTTTTACGCCATTTTTAACACACAAAGGTTATTGTGGGTTTCAGTAGCCGAGTGGCTAGTCATGTTGACCAAAACAGTGTGTCAAGCAACACTGAGTGCCTTGGCGTTGAGATAACTTAAAGCTGGCCAGCGTGTGTCCTTGGGTAGGGCACTTAATCCACATTTACTCTAGTAGGCTCAGGTATGAATGAGTATCTAGTTATGGGCCGTGAAGGATCTTGTTAGAATGCTAGTGCTGATGCGCTTTCAACAGCTGCTCGGACACGACTGTATTAATTCCATCTGTATATCATTATCTATAAATATAAAGAAATAAATGAACTGGACAAAATCATATGATATAGTGATGGTGATCTTTATTGCGACTTGTCAAGGGGAAGAAACTTAACATAGAAATTCAACATGCATTAGAGAAAAAAAAGAAATGTTATCATTAGTCATTAGGCCAAATATGATAATGATAAGGTTACACTTAATAGTCCGCACCGGAGCGGTTAGAACAAAATTTTGGGAACAGTAGACCATCTACAATTCATTTCACTATTCTGCTTTTGCGAATAACCAGACAGGCAATTTGTTGAAGGGGGTCCTGTTGCCTTTTAGCTTTACTACTTTGGCAGTGTTGGTATGCACCCAACTCCATGACCAGTCACAACTGGTAAATGAAGTTGATAACCACCCATGACCAGCCACAAAACTAGTAAAAATTATGGGCTAGCAGGTGTTCAGCCCATAATCTTGAATGACTATGAGCAGTTGGTACATCTGACGTGGATGCTAACTGCATAGATTTTACTGTTGCCTTTATGGCATCTGTCATAATTTATGCGCAAGTCGCGTAACAATTCATATACTTATTCAAATTTCTGTACTTGAAGTTTATTTCTTTATAGTTATAGTATAAATTATGAATTATAATCATTAATTCATACACTGTATTGCTAGTTTTTCTATTCCCCCAAACGGTCATTTAAAGAATTATTTATTTTAGATAGAACGAGATTGGTGTCCTTCTTCAGATCGTAGGTCCTGTTTTTGAACAGTGAGGTGAACAAACAATTTGTGCATGTGAAGGACAAATTACTCAGAACATCAAAGTGATTCATATTCATATTCATATGGTCACAATGACCAGACTAAGTGTAGTGTAGTGTAAGCGATAATAATATTGTCTGCATAATCAAAGGACTAGGAAATATCTGTGTGCCTTGTGAGTGCATGATAATTGAGTGCCGTCTAAAAAGAAAGAAACTGAGAAAGAAGATTTTTTAAGTTAAGTCACAAATGAAAGAAACCGAAAAACTGTAAAAGCTTCAACTTCAAAGTTAAAGTTCCTTTAATTAAGTATTGCTGAGAAACTAGGGAAGTCATTAAAGTCTATACCGTAGTTCCTTTGTGTATTGCATGCAGCACTTATTCATAATTCAAATTTGTAATTTACACCGCTACTTTTGAGCATTTATCAATTTGTATTACAGAAATTACAGTATATAAAATTATGATAATATGTACCCTACCCTACCCTACTTTGAATGTTTCGAGAATCTATATAGGCCTACTATTATTATTATTATCTCAATAAATTTGATTTTGTGACTTGTATTATGTAGTTCTTCAAACGGACACTTACTCAAACTTAATTACAGAATTGTTATCCGAGATGTATTGCTTCACCCCCTACTGGGTATAGGTGTAGTGTAGTTATAGTTATGAGTTCAGTGTGCACCCAAAAACTGTGCGCATGTTATCTAGTGAAGTGTTGGTAGGTATCGTAGTGAGATCTAAGTTAGTATAATACATATCATAAACTATAGATATATAAAGGACCATCTGTACTAATGAGGCTTAAAAAGCCGAAACGATTGTCGATCGACAATCGTCTGCAGATTCTATAATTTATAAATATACATGATGTTGAGCTTTATCATTATAGATTTTTCATGAGGCTTATTTTGACAGGGGGAAATAATTAAATTAGTCTTTATTATATATCATCATATTTATTATGAGCACTAATAAATGGGTATGGAAGGAACACTGGATGGAAATTCATACAGGCCTCTTCATCTTCACATTCTTTTCGATGCGAGAAACCTTTAAAAATTATTAGCAATTCTGTATATTATAAATGTTAATTATGATAAGGAGATAAACTGGGCTAAGTAATGGGGAGAAAAAAAATTCAAAATAGTAGGTTTACAACTTATATGTGTACTTATATAATCTATAAGAAGCCTTGAGAAAAAAGTAATAATAATACATAACAATAAAGCATATGTAGAGCGTATCTCCACGTTAGTGCTCAATGCGCTAAGTAAAGCATTATTATGTATATATATATGTATCATTGAACATCAATGTTAATTAATGACTGCATAACCACCATCTTTGCCTTTTGGGCAAATAAAATCAATATACAAATTACAAATAATAGTAATAGAATTCAGGAACCAGCCTGGCTTTGATTTAAAATCAAACAGTGAATTAATAAGGAAAAACAAAAATGTACAAAATGATGCATCGCGTTAATGTTATGATTATTGACAAAAAAGAAAATGAGTATATGTAATACATAATGAATGTATAATGCACCAAAACTACTTGTGCTACATACAGTGGGCGCGGGATTCAACGAGAAGTCGGCTACGATGAGGCTAGTTGAAATCCCCATATGTGACCTTCCGTTATACCCTACGCCGCGTATAATGGAAGGCCGCATACAGTGAGATCATGTCGTCAGTCCCAACGACCTCGTTGAATCCAACTTCCACTGTGTTGAAGTTAGGAAAAGCAAAACCTGCTAACCTACAGACAACGGAAAACAACATTGAAAAACACGTATGTATGTATGTTCTAGTTCTTTAGAATTTAGAAGAACATTTTTCTTTACACGTTAATTCAACGAAGACAATTCATTGTATTGATAATATAATACCAATGTATGATTATGAAAGCAAAGTAACAAGAGATAAAACCTGATCAAATCCACTCCATATTTTACCTCCACATAAAGAACAAATTAAAACTACCGATATCCTTTTATTTTATGGTTACAATATTATCCAAATCAACTTCAATTTAAACCAAGTCAACGGTTTCTAAACTTTGAATATTACATATTGATAGTGATTAGTGAGGAAAGCCGTGATGAAAAGAAATCCAAATTTATTCTGTTGTTTTCATTTTTTTTCTAATTAATCTGGCTAGTCTTTGTTTCCAATCTGGTCATCAACACTACAATGACCTATTGGGTTGATTATTTGTGTACTAAATAATCACAAATAACTGTGACAGAAATGGAAAAGTTTATTGAAAAAGCAAAGATTTCTATCTCATATTATGTTAATGTTATATTATATTATGTGCTTCCTCTTTAAACTCTTAAATCTCTTCTACATCTATCTGAATACATCAATAACCTTACAAACAATGTCAACACCTTTCCCTCAAAAAAAAAAAGATAGGGGCCTGGGGAAACCAAGAAAAAGCCCTCCGACACCAGTGATTGTTGTTCCATATCAAACTTAAAACCCATTACATTATTATTAATAAATATTAATAGAGATATAAATAATACTTTAAATAACGACGACTGTGCGCATCAACGTGTCAGTGTTCAATCAAATGTAACAAATTAACATGTGTAACAACATCCTAGATATTGATTGAGATACATACAGCTTCCCAAATGTGATAGTGATACTGATTGTTTAGAAACTCGGCATGAGCATGATGATTAGAATCTTGGTTAGCAAAATTTAATTTTGAAATTCAGGATTTAGCCAATTCAATTAGGTTATCTACCAAGCTGGATAACACACACCATTCTTAACAACACCATACCTTAAAACAAGTGACTATATGACTACCGGTATTACAATGGATTCCTTATTGCTGAGATTAAACTTCCCAACTGCTTGTGCTAGTGCTAGTCCAAAATAGCTTATTACAATGTACGTATCATCTTTGAGACAAAGTCTATAATTATACCTTCCACAATTCTTTATATAATGATGTGACATAATACGTATGATCAGTTCAATTTCATTAAAACGAGACATTAAGTCATTAATATGAGACTCAAATAATAATCAAATTAAAATTAAATTTCAATGAAAATAAATACCCTTCCAAGTTCATGGCAAAATTTTGTAGTTTAACTAGTTGCTTTTTTCCTTTCTACTCTACTACTACTACATACCCAGATGTCACGTCTAATCCAAATAGCATCTGAATCTCTCTTATGGTGCACTCTCGGAGTGTATGGAAACTTATCTTTTGTCTTTTTTTTGCTATGAGTTCAATGGATTGAGAGAAGCTTCTAGAGAGGTGGTAAGCTTTACACATTATATAACATTATATGGAACTTAAAATAGAATTGGCAAGCAAAATATATATATATATATAAGAGTTATTGCCAAATCAGTTGAAATAAACTACTGTAAATTGAATGAGACACTTCCCCATGTCACGGTGAGCTGTGAGTTGTGAGTGACAATAAATAAGATATGAGTGATTTACTCGACTAAATTAATGCCTTCCGTTGCGAGTAACGATAATAATAATAATATACTGAATACTTAGGGTATAGATAATAGGATAATTGATAATAATATTTCAATAGAGAACACCGTGAAGATATAATAATGTAATGCCAACGTAAAATAATATTAATACTGATGATGATAAAAAAACAAAGCTAAATCAAACATCTAATTAAGAACTACAAAGATATTGCTTTGATATCCATAATATATACAGTAGTCGCCGGATTCAACGAGGTCGCATCCAAACGAGAAGTCGACTACAATGGGGTGAGTTGAAATTCGACATCGCTTATAACTAACTAACAAAAGGCTGCATACAACGAGATCATGTCGTCAGTCCCAATGACCTTGTTGAATCCGACTTCCACTGTATTATTATGGAATTGAATGGTTTGTTTGTTTGGTTTTCGTTTTACGGCTCTTCGACCTCGTGGATCATAGCAGCGCCGAAACAGTAAGACGATAGTTAGATTCAGGAAAG
>JAUEKX010010782.1:0-14893 GCA_031834005.1 Dendronotus venustus
TCTCAGCCTATGTGATGGGTAAAAGTGTGGCGTTACACGTTACAGGTTACATATTACAGGTTACAAGTTACACGTTACATTCTATGGGAGGCTGGCCTTAAGCTTTGGCTTTACATGGCATGCCATGCCGTAGAGTCTACGGAAACTGGTTTTTACACAACATGCCATAAAAATGATTGAAGCTACATATGACTCATGTCAGCTGTGTGTGTTTGTTATTATTATTGTCTTTGTTTTTTATTATTATCGTGTGTGAGTTTGTTTTTATTATCGTCTATATATGTTTTTTATTATTATTATTATTATGGCATCAGTGACATAACAACAGTCAGTGTGTTTGACTCGAACCCCTATCCAATTCTTACACAACTTTCCTCCTCCTATCGGAGATGTATGTAAAATTCATTTAAGTCCCCTTGTCACAGACAGCATGGGTTGTCTGATGTGTAATAATGTTCGCTATCTACCAGGGATAAATGGGGTATTATGAAGTACTTAGAAACTGGTGAAGATCAGAGATGATTGCTATACGGGCTATAATTTATTATCTTTTCTTTATCACTATCATGATTATCATCATAATATTGTTTTCAACTTTGTCACTTTTTCTATTCCGCCATCAGAATCAGAAGTAAGAAGAGAGTCTGGCAACAAACATCATGAGCAGAAGTGGTCACCAGCCGTTGCCTCAATCGGACAGCCTCACCAGCGATTTAGACATTGTGTCAGACACTGGGCGAGTATCTTCATCCCTCATTCCCTCAAATTCCCGTAATTTGGATCATAATAATGGATACTCCACCTATTCCGAACCCGACTTGTCAAGTTCAGAGAATCCATACAGAGACACGACAGAAAGTGATACAAATCTTCGACACATTCCTTTAGGAGATTTGGTTCCCCGACCGTGGAAAACTTTTGAACAAGTTATGATCGCTTCGTATGCTAGTGTTGTATTTTTCCTATTCACTGGTCTAATGGCTGTCCGATATGCAAGACGCGGAAAGAGACATCAGTCAAAAGGTTTAATGGGAATGGCCCAGAAGGATCTGAAGCGAGCAGTGTCTTTCATCTACGCCAGTTTGGTTTTGGGATTCATCGTATTTTTCCTCATCATTCCAATCGCAGTTTCCACCACATAAACAACTCGAAATTACTTTCTGAACTGACTTGCAATTTATTTTTTTCATTTTTATATTTTCAAAAGAATTAGATTGATGAATGTTGCTAGACTCAAGTAATATTTTTACTTTCCTTTACTCACTAACACTAGATTACGTCTAGTTTTCATCGCTCCGGCTGGAGCATAATATGGCGCCGAAAAATTCCATCCAACTCGATCTTGATCAAGTGAAGTGGCCGCGAATCAGTTCTTGTCCATTTCTCTCGCCTCCTCTCTAAATTTCTTCTCAATGCCCTTAGTCTTAGTTACTTGCCTCAATTCCTTTTCCCAGGCCGAGGCATGAGGGTGGGTGTCTTCTAGTCTTCTCCATTTCCATTGATGGGTGGTGTATGCTATCAAACTATTCAAACGCTTTATCCAAGTCTCAGACCTGTAAATCTTCAGCCAATTTCTGATTTCAGACAATCCCATATTGGGAACTGCTTACTAAACATTAGAAAATCAATTTTTGCTTTTATTGAAAGTTAATGGCGTGTAAAATGAAGATCTGGTTTGAGTATGGGCATATATCCTCTTTTTTCACTTCTCCGAATCCTACCTGTTCTTTTTTTAAAAGCTCTTTTCAATGGCCTGTCTCATTCTCAGACCTAACACTTTGGAGTAAAGCCGCCGGGTATAATCTTTCCTGGTCACTGGTATTGAAGAATGTCAATGCCCCTCCAATTGAAGCATGCAGATAGTATAGTACTAGTACAGGTCACCTTTCTTTAGTAGCTTTCGAATGATGCTTTTCTTCCAAGACCTTCTTTTCCTCTTTCCATACTTTGTCAATGTATTTATTTTTTGACACTAATTTCTATTAGTAGTTATGGTTTTGGCATAATATAAAAATATGAATTAAGTTATTAATTATTTCAAGTTTTATTTAATTTTTATGCATGATTCTTCTGTTTTGTTCTTCAGTTTTGTCAAAATAATGCTTTAGTTCATTGTCACTTGGATTCACATCTTGTTTCCTAATATAGTGAAATCTTGTAATTTCGCCTACTTTGCTTTGTACTTGTACAAATGCACGGTTTGTGGTATAACAAGAGCTAATACTAATACCATACATTTTTTAATGATCAGTTTGTTCTTTGCAATTTCATAGCTGTACAGCGAAGGGCGGTATAACAAGGTCATTGTATTTCTCTAATATTATGATATATTGATATTACAATAAGACACTGTATGTATCTCCTAGTCTAGGGGTAGCAACCTGTCTTCTAATTTATCATTACACACAAATCTGGGGTGATTTTGAAATGAAGCACAGCTGTAAACTTTTTTTTGTTTGTACTTTAACTTTAACCTCTTTGAAGTTGAAGTGTCAATCACAATCAATATGATATTGCATGGATCAGTTTATTTCAATTATTACTATCTTATTACATGTTAAAGCAAGCAATATATATAATATATTATATTATTTTAGTTGTTTGTATCAATATTTATATAAAATATGTATACTCTTGAAAATGCTCTTTGTATTTTGAGTGTAAGGATTGTGGAGATATTAATTTTAAAGTGTTGAACTGTCGAAAGGCTGTTTTATCTACTAACAGTAACAGTTTTAGTCAGTTAGTAGTACTACTATAGTAGCCACTACCTTACTTAGTGCATGAGTGGTGGATAGAGTTACGCTGTAGTGGCATGTGTTTTTGCAAAGCAGCCTACATTTAATTTGAAGGAACTTTTTCTACAGGTATGAATTGACCAATTGGTCCCTGTGATATGCTCAAAACAAGGTTAGGGAAAATAGAAAAGCTTCTGTAAGGAACGAAACAGCATTTTAATTTTTAAGGTTTTAATAAACCTTGTTTTGATTTACTTTACAGCTTCTAGCAGCCATTGAATTGTTTATTGTGATATATGCTCAGCATTGGTTGAAGCATTCCATTCTTTTTGAGGTACACCGTATGTGTACAACATTATTTCCAGTTATCGTCACCCTACTCTAAATCACTTTGGTGCTTAAGTCTAAGTCTAAGTGTGACAAGTGAATAGTAGGTATACATAGAAATTACCATGTTTTTTTAAATATCAATTCCTGTTAGTCAGGCTTGCTGAAAGAATACATAGCCAGGTTGTTGAGTTGATGGATCTGTTGGAAGCAAAAATCTGATCCTGCTTTTTGTCATTTATACAATGGCATGGCCCAAATTTTGTCTATATATTTATTGCCGTGATCAAGTTCCATGTAGTGTAGATCCTTCTCAAGTGTCCTTGAAAATCGATATTCAGACTTTGAAAACATGTTTTCCATAATCAATTATCATGATATATGTGTAGCACTGCCCACAGAAATGATTTTAACGCAAGTTTACTCATCTGACTCTGCTTCTGATTATCTATAGGGTACATACATAATTTAAAAAAAGTTATTTTTAAGAAATTCATTCAGAATAACTACAGAGTTCTCTGGTTTGTTAACCGTATTATTATGTCTAGCTCCAGAGAGATTCTTGAGTTTTATTGAAACTGAAACAAATAAGTTTGGGGCTTCTGGAAGGGAATTAGAAATGTAGTCAACTTTCAGTTACTACTACTATGTACTACTACTACAGCCCTAGGCAACAAGGTACAACACGACATGAGGAGTACCTTCGTCATCCACGATCTATTCTATTTATTATTTTGTCTTGTGGAGATTTTACAATATTTCTATTATTGAATTTTAATCTTGATTTTTACTGAGCCACTGTATTAAATGTCATTCCATACCACCTGATTCAATTTGATTCAGGCTACAGCTTGAATGGGATTCTGCAATGTATTCTAAAGAAATCATTTTTAAATCTTCATTGTTATCATTATTATTATGTAATTGTTATTGTTATTATTATTATCATCATTATTATTAGTTTTTTTTTTGTATTTCTTGTTGTACAAGGCAGCTGAGTGCCGAATCATTGCCATTAAATTGTGAATGATTTGACAATAATTTTAGTCTTATACTTATAATATTCCCGTTATTCGAAGTCTATGAATTTTGACTTTTTGTGTTACTCTTTGTTGTTGAAGTTCATTGCATTTTGCCATCGCATTTATTATGTCTTCCTGCACCCTATTATAGCAAGTTTCTATGTGAAGTGATTCAACTCAATATTTTGGTATGGGAACCTCAATATGGCAGCAACACCAACTTGACTTAATTTGATATCCTAATCATCAGAATGTAGTGTCACATTCTAGGGATTAATTGATTAATTATATATCAAACACAGAACTCATTTCACAGAGTTCTGACTTTTGGCTGTACATGTAATGATCCTTGGAGCTCGAAGAGCCGTTAAACTCTAACTCTAAACTGACCTTGTGAAATAAATGGATAGAAGAAGGCGAAGGTGTTCAAAAAGACAAATTGGTCAAGTTGGTGAAAAGTAATTCTGTAGGTTACCGTGTTCCTGAACTGTTTGTTTTCCTCGACATAATACACGACAAAAGATTGATTTCCTAGTGGTCTTATCTTAAACTCAAACGTTTGCCTGATTTATTTTCCTTCACCTCATTGGTGTTGTTATACAGTGGAAACCTGATATAACAGGTCCCTGTTTTCAATCCCCGTTTTTTCTTCCTCTTATCTGCTTATTCTGGTTGCATTCTGATATAACAGGGATCTGGATATAACAGGGATTTTGCTCTGGTCCCATCATCCCTGTTATATCAGGTTTCCACTGTAATAATGTTAATGAGAGAATGATGTGTATAATGCCCCTTCATCATTATCATTGTTTGTTGTGCTATGTGTGTTTGTTAATTTTGAATTTCATTTTTGCAAAATGTTTTACATTTGTTTTACATACATTTGTGGTCATTGTACGATTGATGTTCACATTTGTGTTCAAATATTCCAGATATACGAATAAGAGTAAGAGGTAAATATTCTGATACCGGATTATCATTGAAACTGCTCTGCATTCTTTGCACTTTTTGGTTTCTGCTTTTATCTATCATCTTTTTTGCTGATGCGTCATTTTATATGACACGTCTCTTCCAGAGAAAAGCATTATTGGTGTTAAGTTATGTTTGTGTGTCATCATGCTGATATTTCATGCTACATACTATCGATTCATGTGAATTTTTCTTTGGAAATTGAATGCTGTGTTTAAGGAAATATATTTTTCTTGCTTTCTCCCAACACTTTATTGATCAGTAGTTAATGGAGAAAAAAAAATTGATTAGAAAAGAGATTTTAACAGGAAACAATCAGAAACATCTTTGGGGTTTACTATCCAATCCGAATTATTTCTATATGATTTATTATTCTCTACGCTTTAGCACTACAACTACAAGTATATTTATCTAATAATATTGATTGTTTTACTTACTACACATTTTTATAATCATATTTAATTCAAGTTTTGTTACAATTTTCGTTACATAATAATAATACAATCTTTTTAAAGATGGTATGTACATAATATATCAGATATTGAGATTCTATAATCCTGTTTTATTTTTTAAATGTTTGATTTGATTTGATTTATTTTATGATATATAGACATTCCAAATAAGTATAGTTATAGTTATAGTTTGTTTTTTTTTTGATGATAGGTTTTACAAACTGTACCAATGATCTACACTTATTATTTATTTTGGAAAAGGTTGTGTTATTGTGCCGTCAATGGTGCAAAGAATTGTCTCAATTTGACTGAAAAAGATGCTCGGATTCCGATGTTTTGCATTTATTTAATTATGGTTGGTCATAATACAATTTGGCTTTTGGTGTTTTGGTTTTTGTTTCTGTATTATGGCTTTTTTGGTTTTGGGTTGGTTTTGGTAATACATGTATAATTTGTTTCTGGATCATTAGTCTTTCTTTGGTACATTCTACCTATTTAGTCATCCATATAGTTATAATGCAAATTGAAGGTGTGGATATTATTTTTTAAATTGAGCTTAATATATTTATAAATATAATGCCATTCCAATTGACTGTTTTTTAGTATGTTTTAAATAAAGATTATATAATATATATATAATTTTACTATACCCAGCATGCAAAGAGAATATTTACCCCAAATGAAATTGTCTTCGTTTTTTTATACATGATATTACAGTATGATGAGTACTTGTTTTTATTGTATTTCAAGCACTACGCAGAAAATATTGTTTCCGCAAAGCAAAGCATTTATTTATTTTATTTAAATTTACCTATTCATTTAACATGTTCGTATCAGTACACATGTGGGTGATGATTTTTTTTTTACCTTTCTTTATTTTACTGATTCTAGCTTGGGATTGGATGATGGAGAAATTGTATCAATACAATACATGTACACTGTATATTGCAAATTGTATAAAAATGAGAAAAACAGATTTGTTGTTGATAAGTAATTTGTCATTTTGCTTTTATTTACAATTTACAATGCTTATGACTTTGAATTTATTTAAAGCTACACATACTCTTTTCATTTCATTATTCCAGTAGTGATTCTTCTTAATTGATTTTATGTGTTTTGTTTTATAAAATGATAATAAAAGAAATAAATTGATTGAGATCTGGATGGAGTTGGTTATTGGTGTATTGAATTAATGATTTAGTGATGGGGGTTTGTCTTCAACTTCAACAACTTCTCCATTTCTGTTTTGTCCCCTTGACTTGCTTGGTGATAACTAATTATGTGGGCTGGAGGTACAGCACTTGTAATTTTGCTCATTTCGCTCAATGCAAATGAGTACAGTGGAAGTCGGATTCAACGAGGTCGTCAGGACTGATAACATGATCTCGTTGTATGTGACCTTTCGTTCTGGCCTCGTTATAGCTGACTTCTCGTTCAATGCGACCTCGTTGAAACCGACGCCCACTGTACAGAACTTGTATTTTCTCTCACTTCGCTCAAAGCAAATGAGTATGAGTATCTGGCTATGCAGGCAGAGATCTTATCAGTACAAGCACCTTGCACTGACAGGCAAGTGAAAGTTTCCGAGTGATGGATCAAGAGTTACTGTACATCAAGCAGGTGATCAGCCCACTGTGTAAGTCGTTGACTGGTGATATGAGCAATACACAGGGCACATCACTCAGCTGCCAACCACACTTTAACTTTAACTGTTGCCCCAATGTACCTTTCCTCATTTACATACAATGAAAATGAAAGAACCTACACTCTTCAATCACTATTAGCTAATACTACGTAATAGTTTGTCAGTAGTGATATAATATATTGAGGTGATGGGATTCGAACCTTGGACACTCAAGTGGGAGACAAGAACGTTGTCTCCGGAAAATAGCATTAGCACTGCCCTAGTACAATACAACTGTCAACAGACCAGTTTGCCTGTAATTGTAAATACAGTATGTGTCGCTTAACAGACAGCGCTTGTTTGTTTGTGAAGTACAGTACTGTACATAGTAATACAGTTGGCCCCGGATTCAACGAGGTCGCATTCAACAATAAGTCAGCTATAACGAGGCCAGTTGAAATCCCAGTATGCGACCTTTCGTTACACCCTACGTCGCATATAACGAAAGGTTACATAGAACAAGATCATGTTGTCAGTCCCGAAGACCTCGTTGAATCCGACTACCACTGTAGCACAGTCTGTAGACCTCAGACTCCTGCCTGTAGGCGTAGGAACGATGAAATTAAATAGGAGAATTTTTATAGCACTCTTAATCACGGTCATTACAATGCTCTAAGCGCTTTTAACAATACCACATTTATTATCCTTGGCAAAAAAATGCAGCACATTGTACAATTTTTTGGACAAAGAGAATGCCAGGAAAACCTCAGAATTATACAAGATCCGTCTCCGATAGGATCAGGAAACTTGTGTAAAGAGAAAGTTTTTAACAAGAACTCAATGTCAGTCAGACCCAGTTAGGATTCGAACCCTGGACCCTTCAATCTCCAGGTAATAAACTGACCATGCCACAATACCCTAAACTGACATTCCTCTTTACCGTGCCAAAGTGTGTTAGTGTCAGCCTTAGGAAACCATCATGCCTTGTTAAGTTTACCCATTTTCACATAAAAATGATTGGTAACAAACACTCGGGCTACAATAAAATGTGTGGTTAGCAGCTGAGTAATGCATCCTATGTATTGCTCATACGCCATTCAAGGAGGGGCACAGTTAGTGGGCTGATCACCAGCTTGCCGTAGTTCCAGATCCATAGTATTTCCTAGCTCTGTGTTTGTCAAAGGTTATTGGGACATCTACCTCATTTACCATAATTTAAGACTGGGCATTGAGCTGGTTAACACTGCGAAAGCGGTACATACAAGACAAAAAATAACAAAACAAAAACTAAATGTGTACTGACAACATACAAATAACAACAGAGCAGAAAATCAAGATTTCGATATTTTATTATAAAAGAAGAAAAAGATATCTACAATTTTAAAATTGTCAAGTGTCCTAAGCATAACATGAAAATCAAAAGTTACTGGCTTTTTAGAATCTAACACATACATCAAACAGCAATAAATTATTATCAAAAATTATAATGATATAAAAAGGTCAACATATAATGTTAACAATGTATTTTTTAAACACAGGTACAAAGCACACACACACAAACTAATGCATGCACATACACACAGGTATAAACGCACACAAATGCATGCACGCACACACACTAGTCTATCAATACATCAACTACTACAGTAATCTAGGGAACACCTACAACAATCTAAAGGGAATTTTGCTACATAGTAACAATCGTTCATGAACACGAAATGGTGAAGAAAAAAAACATTCAGTTGCCGAGTTAATTATAATATTATTGCACATATTATATGATTTACAGTCCCATTCTGTAAACATAAGAATAAATATTTTTTGACAGCAAATTATGTCTGTATCAAATTAAATTGATGCAAAACTTGATATGTTGTAATATCAGATCTAATTTGACGAATTGTAACCAGTAATCTACAGTATGTATAATATACATATTTGTTTTGCTGGAAACTGTTGGATGATGATATAACGTACCACCACGAAATTCATAAACTGCCCTCTGGTCTCTGGTTCTCTCTCTGTACAATGTGGATGGCTTGAATTATCATCCTGATATGCAAAACAATCATTGCTGCATTGAAAACTATTACAGTAGTAATAAATAATAAATATCTAGTTGATAATAATTATAACATACATTATTACAAACTTAATCAACACATCAAGAATATGCATTCCATTACATTATCCTTGAGTTTCTAGAAATGTAGATGTGTACAGCAAAGCTTGTACATACAGTAAATTATAAGCTCCTTTTTATGGATTTCAAGAGAAAAATTCATTTGCGACAAAACAATCAATATCAAATGAGTATTTCTTGGCTTAGAACTTAAATACAGTACAAATAAACAGTATATAAAAATATTTTAATTATATTTCATCTGACAGGAAAACAAATCTCAATATCATGTGTGAATTATTTCATGATTTTAACAATTACTACTATACTGATACCAGAATAGGAAAAATATTTCAGAATATGAATAAAAACCCTAACACAGAAATATATATCTTTCAAATAATTATGATATTAAATATTATAGTAAAGTATAGTAAGTGTTTCTTTGTCTCATCTATTCCATTCTATTTTTTCCCTTGCCTTTTTATTCATATTCATATCTTTATCTATCTATTCCAACAATGTAAGTTCTATGTATTTTCAAACTTCCTATTTAAACATTCATTATTGCAAATAATATCAACTCTATGAGTACATAGCAGTAGTTTGTCTGTTTGTTTAATTTAGTTTATAACTCAATCATGTCGGCCGGATTGCACCAATCGACCCCGTCCTCTCCCAGATCCACTCCGCTGTCTTCGAGCTCCGATCCACGACGGTCGTGACGAACGGTGTCAGAGACGATGCCTTCCGTTTCTTCATCACCGTACTCCTCCTCCTCATCATCATCGTAGTCCTCTTCGTCGTCGTCATCGTGGTGTACGAGATTAATAATCCTATCCGCCAACTCCCGCACTCTTGGGTTGTCGTGTGACTGGCAAGACTCCACAGCCAATAGAATGTCTGCAAAGTTACCAGACGCGAGGGACGAAGTGTCAATTCCGGGCAGAAAGTTGGCCTTGAGTTCTAATATTGAGTTCAGGTTGTCGGATGTAGTTGTAGTCGTAGGTGAGGTAGCAGAATCGGTTTGATTTGCTGGAAGATTCTCTGACATCAGAGGCGCCGCAGATCCCAGGGAGGAAGATGTTGATGTTGATGTTGATGACGATGATGAGGAGGAATAATTTAAGTGTGGTGAGTATACAGAAGAGGAAAGTGATGATGATGAGGATGATGGCAGAGGTGATGACTGTCCGAGAGGATAATAAGGGAAACACAATCCTGGTAGCGGTGAACTCGCTTGTGCTAAGAATGGAGACATTGTTGAAGATGATGATAAATGGTCGTAAAATGCGACTAGTGGAGAATGACACGTCAAAGCGTCTGAATCTGAGGACTGGGGGATGAGGGATGCTGATGACAGAGGGGAGTAGGAGGGTTCTACACATTCTACGCCACTGGGTGTGTCGGTCGGCGTGTTGTCGTCCAGTTGTCTCTGGCATTGTCTCTTTGCAGAACTGCTGCAGACAATGGGAACTCTTATGGAACTGTCTGGAACTGGAAGGTGACAATAGGACAAAGAGGAAGAACAAGATGATAGGTCTGTGGAGAATTCTGCTTGGCGCTTCCTCTTCAGTAGAGAGCTTTGTGGAGGGGAATACTGAAGCACATTTTGTAGCCGTTCACTGTCCGATTTCACGTCTAAAGATTTCGATGGAATAATATCTGAATCGGATGTTTGCGTGTTGATTACGGCCTTGATATCGCTTACTACTTCTAAAGTCTGTCGTGTTGAGTCTGCTGTTGAGTCCGAGGGACTGTGCTGTAGATACTGATCAACGTCTGCAATATTCTCTTCACAGATAACGTTGCTCATTTTGCGTAGATGCGACTGTAATCCTTGAATCATCGGGTCGCTGTTGTTTAATTTCTCCTGTTGAACGAGGAATCGTATAACCTCCGAGGCGCAATCTTCGAAACCGGCTTGGAAAAGATTGCTCGGAAGGTTTGCGGAGTGCACGACGACTGGTGCAGGCATTTCCTTCAGGGCACTGGTTTTGCCAAGGGAGGAATTGATCATTTTCATAGAGGAATTCTTGGCAAACGATTTCAAGGATTTGGCGTTAGCCGGAGATTTGAGTGCTGCGATCGCTGGGGCTGGGGAACTCATTTCAAGGTTGCAACTTCCTGTGAAAGAAACAGAAATAAAAGAAGGTTGAAGATAAATACAACAGTCAACAATCTCCCCATCGATCCAATCAATACAAAGAAACAATGGAAAGAATAAAGAGAAAATCGCATTATTATGACCATGTAATGAGAAAAGTAAGTACTGGTGCATAGTCTGTGACTGACAAGATAGATATTTTATCTTTAAAAAAAGTAATAATGATGATATATCATTATCATAAATTATAATATGTAACATGATTTGTCTGTTTCTCATGCTATTATATACTACTGCAGTAGTAGTAGTAGTAGTAGTAGTAGTAGTAGTAGTAGTAGTAGTAGTAGTAGTAGTAGTAGTAGTAGTAGTAGTAGTAAATGCTATTACTATTTTTATTATCATTAGTAGCAGTAGTAATAGTACATAATTAGTATGTCCTAGAACCACGTGTTGGACATTGTCGTGCCTGTGTACAACAGCAACATGAGAGTGGTTGAAGAAATGTCTGACCTCTCAACTTGAACTCTAAGACTAAAGAGGTGGTATCGTGCAAGGCTAATTAGCACTGCAGCAAAGGTGAGGAAATGGAGGAGTGGTGGTAGAGAGGGGGCAGATGTTGAGTGGCATTATAATTACATGTATTATTATAATATTACAGTGGAGGACAGAATAAGCGTGGGTGTAGAAGAATAAGACGTACTACTACTACTACTACTACTACTACTACCGAAATACGCACTGTAACTATAATAACAGTATTATTAGATCCGTCCACACGCACGCACCGACTCTACCAGTTAATCATCAAACCAAATCAAATTGGCAATTTATCATCTAGATAGCGCCTGCCCACGATCTTTTGATCATGCTCTAGGCGCTTTACAACAGAGTTACATTATGTAAGTATGTATTATTATCATACCTGTTTAGATTCTATCAAAATCACAAACCGCCAATTAACTCCAGCTGAGGCAAATTGGGGGTGATGCTGATTGCAGAACCCTTCTACCAATAACTGAATGAACGGGAGACCCACTTCACTAGGTACCGGCGTGGTTTCAATCTAAAACTACAACTGCTACAACATATACAACTACAACAACTGCGACTGCAACAACTGCGACTGCGACAACTGCTACTACTACGACTACTACAACTAAAGTCAGCAACGTAATCTAATGTAACTCACGGGCAGCTTTTCAACACAACAAAAAATTCACAAACGGCAAACCTCCACACGCACTCCTGTAGTAGTGCCCAACGCACGATACACGCACGACTTATGTAGTAGCACAACGCACGGTACACGCACTTCCTTTCTAAATTCTTCTTCTATTCTTGTGCTAGTCTTCACCCGGATATTTATTGAGTATTGAGCAAGGGACGCACGCACGGGGCAACAGACGCTACTCAACTCGCCAAGCCATTGTTAGTTTTTTAACGTTGTGGTTGGTGGTTGGTGGTTTTCTTAATCACTTGATGAAGTTGAAGACGCCGTTTCGTGTCGTAACCATCTGTTGCTGTTATTGCGTCGCTAATGTCGCTGCTGGCATTTGCCTTCCTGTGGTGATACGACGGGTGTTGGCTACCACTACCAGCATAACTAACTAACGATAATCGTAACATAAAATTAAAATCACAAAGAATGCTAGATTGTGCTGGTCCCATTAATCTTATCCATTATATTATTAGTATGAGCGTGGCGGGCACAATTGTTGCAATGATTATTGTTCACGATGTTTTAGTTTTTGGTCAGCCAGCTATACTATAAGTTATTGAGATGCAGCAGGCACGAAACAATAACACAGACGCCAAGGCATTGTTGTTTTTTCGGCGGTTGGTTGGTTGGTTGGTTGGTTGATTGTTGTTTTCTTATTCTTAACTTGAAGTTGAAGACGCCGCCGTCGTGTCGTAACCATCTGTTGCTTCCGTTATTGATGCCGCTGTTAGTTATTGGCGTTTGCGGCCTGTACCTGTATTGTACGCTGTCAGTGGTGGTGATACGGGTGTTGGTTGCCAGCACGAGAATGGTAATCATAATGATAATGACAATAATAATATGCTGGTCGCATTAATCTTATTCATTACTAGCGTGGCGCATTTATTGTTCCAAGACATTTGTTTGTTTGTGAGAAGAGAGAAACGACGCTTCGGGGTCGTTCAGTGTGCCTTTCTTTTTTCTTTTCATTTCTTTTTCAATAGATTTATTTATCTTATTTATCTATTTTGTAATTTTCATTTATTTTGGGGAGGGGGGGGGGGGGTAATATATAAAGGTACCAGTGCGCAACAGTATCAGGCAAGCCGTTATAGTCTACAACATTGGATTGGAATATTAAGAAATATTCAAGAAAGGCGCAGCGTTTCCATTAGATGGAAGTATAATAACTGATCAGTGCCGACCGACGAAGCCTAGGGGGCTTTTCGTCCCCATGTGGGGCTCGAACCCACGGCGTCCGGATTAGATACTATAAAACAGACCCCGCCTTGAGTCAGGTAGGTAATCCAATCACAGAGGTGAGAATGGAATCGGCCAACGGGACGCGTACCAGGTAACGCAATAAATATCATATCACTATCATTACCATTATTACGACACAATATTATCATGGCATTGTCATATTAGGGGGACCGATTACATTATTACAACAACAGGTAGTACATACACGTACACCGCACCACCCCCCACGATAGACACGATAGATGATAATGGACGGTAGACGATAGTACAGTAGACGATAAGACGATAATAGACGGTAGACACAGCTAGATATGATGCATGAGGTACAGGCTGGCGGTAGACACAAGGGAAGGGGTGAGTACATAGATAGATAGAAGAAGAAGAAGAAGAAGAAAGAAGCGTGCCGATCGAACAAGGGTTGTTGGTTGTTGATTATTATCATTATGATGATCTCCCCCTACTTACGGCACTAAACAATCAAACCAACGGCTGCTGCTGCAACTCACTTGGTGGCCAGGGAGGGAGGGAAGGGTGGAGTGAGTGAAGGGAGTTATTGGGCGAGAAGTAAAGCTGAACTTACGGCACGTAACATCTGCCGTGACACCCCAAGTGGGGGTGATTTGACATTATAATATATTATCATTATTATCATAGGTAGAGCATGTTTGGGGTCGGTGTACTGTGTGTACAGTGTGCATGCACGTATGTACACTGGTACACCACCCCGCCCCGCCCTACCCTACCCCGACCCGCACTCCTGGTGGACGCGCCAGAGCGACAGGGCGACACAATGAAAGAACGAGTCAATGAGGCAATCAATGTAGTAGGGGCCATTTTGTTTTATCAACCAATCTGATTGTTGGGGTGACACAATGAGTGACACGTCGGGTCGTGTGACCTTTTCTTTGTGTGGACGAGGTGAGGCAAGGCTATCTAGAACTCTCCCTGTCTCTGTGTCTATTCTCATGTCTCTCTCGCTCTCTCTCTCTCCTACTCTGGCTCTGGGGGGGGGGGGGGGGGGGGGGGGGGGGGGGGGGGGGGGGGGGGGGGGGGGGGGGGGGGGGGGGGGGG
>JAUEKX010010893.1:0-14874 GCA_031834005.1 Dendronotus venustus
ACGCTTTTGTTTCCTACATAAGAATATATTTGATTGATTTTTCGAGAAACGCAGAATTTTATGTTTTGAGATGTACTGGAAATCACAATTATTTTTTTTTTGTTTTCTACTGTTTTCAGGTGTCTCTTTTAAATTGATAGTATTTAATTTTAAGTTTATATTATTAATGTTAGTTAATATAAATGAGTAAAATATTGATACAAACTTTTCAGCAATAAAGTTATGTGTCCTATCTAACGAAAAATTAATATTCATGAGTACACGTTTTTATGAGCTTATACAGCTGATGAATATTTGAACTTTGAATCGCTGGGCCGAACTTCCCGTGTAGAGAAAACCATTTCAACTCATCATCATGGCTGTAGAGTATTCCTCTATTGTGTCAATAAAGGTGGACACGCCATATAGAAATGATCTTAAAAATATTCTTACTCAAAGAAAATAAAGTTCCCCCAAATAAACATAATGGAGACTTCTGTTAATTGTGGTTTTTTCAATCAATTTGCCAAAAATTCTCGAACAATCGAAGATTTGAAGATTCTAACACCGGAACATTCCAAGACTTGAAGAACAGACAGACTGTGTTGACAAATTTCGGAAGAATTTTGACAACAAAAAGAAGAAAAAAAATAATGTAGGAAGATGATTTTAATAAAGTTTTCGTTGTTTTTGTTTGTTTTTTTCCTTATATAATAATAGCCTTTATACACGGCGTTTCTGACGATTGAAAAAGTCGGAAACAGAGTTTCTTCTCGTTTCTATAAAAACGAAAAGATTAACCTTATCTTATATTTTATGTCGAAAGTTACACCGGCGAGACAAACCGACGAAACGACGTTTGATCTATTTATATTGTATGTTTATTTCAACTTGAATATATATCAAACTGAAAGTTTTCTTAGATACCACATCAAATGTATTTAAAGTATGCAGTAAGTTATTTAAGTTTGCTTGCGTGGTAACGTATTCATGTTTGAACTAATTTTTTTTCATATTCATGGTTTCTCAATACAATCACCTGTTTTAAAAATAATGTTCTATGAATTATTAATCGTCAAGATAATTTTATCTGAAAATTAACCATCTAATTTTCTTAATAATTGACGAAAGAAAAAGTCATAACATTGTCAAGAGTCTCGAGAATGGTATCCTTTGCATCAGTTTTCATCATCAATTTCATTCAAATTATAGATGTGTTTGCTAATTCCCAATGGGGTGGTGTTACCAAACAAACTATAAATGTAACTGGAGGATTTATAGAAGTGTTGTCTGTACCATATAAGAAGTTCACAAGTCAAACACTTTTACAGTTACCATATTTATGGCATGGAACTGTTTCTTCAGAACTTCAATGTGCCAACAAATGCAGTGAAACTTCCGAGTGTGTTTCAGCTGTTTACAACGCGAGCGATGCAGATTGTTACGTGTACAATGTGACTTGCTCGCAGGTTGATTTTCATTGTCATAAAGAAAGCGATGGGTTTGTTATGTTTGAAGTGAAGGTAATATAGGCTGTTTTTTATAAGAATATTCCATTATTATGAACAGCTTTATTTTGAAGGCCCGTTTATATCCCTTGACGTAACCATTTTCTCTTTGTTTCTTTCTTTGCATGATTAGCTTTTTTGTCATGACAAATTTCTATTTTGAAAAAATTTCGTTTTGAAATGTTAAAGTTACTTTTGATCTTGGAACACTGTATATATCATGTACGGAATCTAACGTTTAAAGATTTAGAACTTTGTTTTACATTATATCATTATATATGTTTCTATCAATACTTAAGCTGGTCTTGTTCTTGTGATATTCTATAAGAAAAAGACAAAGTTCAGTCTAATATCTTCTATTTTTTCCAAAAAATTGTCGGACCTTCCAAAAAACTGTCTATATCTTTTTTTTTTATCACATTTTGTTATCATTTGTTCTAGATATTCGGCAAGGAAAGAAACAATCATGTAAATCGGTTTATTCTGGCGGATCAATCGGACGAACAGCAACTTCATTGAATCTTTGGAATGACAACAGAGTAGTAGAGTTGTATTGTTATGGTTAGTTCAGTACAATTTCACTTTTAATTTCTCTGGTAAAATATCGTTATAAGAGGCTCAGCGAGATCAATTTAAATGTAAATTTGTTTTGCCACAAAATGAAATATATTTGTGATTTCATAACTTTTAAAACTCAAAAAAAATACTTTCGAATATAGAGCCTTCTGCTCCTCTGGCTAATAAATTAGTATAAATGAATGATGAATGAGTTCATAAATATCTTTAGGAACGATTGAATAAAATGAGTATCTACAAAATATTTGTTGAAAATATATTTTTCAACCACAAAAATTACCACAATCATCATAATGATCCTTAAGGGCGAAATATTCGTTACAAAAATTTCAATTTTTGACTTTTTTAATTTGTCTCGTTTTTATTTGTTTTGCGTTGGGGAATGGTACATGTTTATCGTTCTTATTTCGTTACGTTAAAGGAGTTGTTACTTATTTATCATTATTTTTGTTTAATTGTGTTAAATAAGCATGGTTACACATCCCAAAAAAAGAAAAGAAATATACCTATAGTGACTATACTTTGAAGGGAAAGATCCTGTTACTTTTTAATATGATGTTGCTTGAAATGTGTACTGAGTTTTAGTACTTCAGTGCCTTTTCAATTTCTTTTCACATATTTTTTGCAAGCTCTATAAATTCTCCTTTAATTAAGAATATATGTACTCTTTTACTTTATTTTCTTACAGGATCTTTGACGTACATTACCCACACTACCAATAATTTTGCAGAGAAAATCTTGGAACTGAAGAATGGAACAAAAGTACCTCTTAATTATGTGTTTGAGCCTGATGCTATGATAACACTTTATAAATTATTACGCTTTAAAAGAATGCTTTTTACCTGTAGATTATCGTCTGTATTATACACAATGAGAGTTGAAGGTCCAGAAATCTTAAAGTTTCTCACTTTTATGACAGACAAAGTACCTGATACGTGTGACCACGCCACAAGTCTAACAGGAGAATTTTCTGATGTTGATTGCAGTACAATCAAATGGTCTGCAGATGATGTGGCGAGAAAAAACCGTCTCACTGATCGATTGTTTTCTCGATTGAATGGAGCTACATTTTCGCTATTTGGTCAGAATTTTGCATGTTTTGACCAGCCTACACCCGATGGTGAAAGAGTGAAAAATTTTTATATTTTCGTATTTTAAATTCATCATGACGTTTGAACAGTACTTTAAGATTATGGTTGGTTAACATTGCGTTTATATTTTATTCAACAAATTTGTATGGAAACTTTTAAAGCCAAAACTATTTTATATCACCAAAAAGTTGTTAATTTTTTAATGTCATCATTGATTGTTTATCTCCACCCTTAAAAAACATTATTTTGATGTTTTGATTGCTTTCTGGTGACGATGAAACAATTTTATTCAGGATTTTCGTCTCATAATAAAGATGCAAACTACAGCACACCATATAGAATATTGGTAAAAAGGACTTTTTATCAGAATTGTTACATATGAAAGCATGATCAGTTTTGTGGTTTTACTCCATTGAATCTCGTCTCAAAAGTAATATACTGAGTGCGTACATAAAAAAACCGGAGGAACTCGCGCGAACGAAAACATTGAGAAAATTGTGGATGTGTTTGCGTTTACATAAAAGATGGATTGACTATGAACGACGTTATTGTGGATGTGTGTGTTAATGAACAGTTAGCATCTCTTAATCACTGTTATTTGACAATTAAAAATGCACCGTTGTAAATGCAGTTTGCAAAATGAGAAGAAGATCCAATCTGTGCATTGAAATTGTCATAAACTTGATGGACTTTAAGCTGTTTATTTAATTTTATTGATATTTCTGTTGTAGTTGGTTTAATTGAACTTTCATTGTTTTTTTAGTTGTTAAACATTTTTTACCAACCGTTTTCACAGTTTCGTTATTAAAAATTGTTACAAATTAATTTTACATGTACTTACAATTTTATTATTTAATTTAAAAAGTGTAACTGGAATAGCCTCTTAAAATTGCTTTTAAGCTTTTGTAGTAGCTTCGTTTTTTTTAAAAAGTGAGTATATATCTTCCAGGAATGTTTTGACCAACCTACAGCCGATAGCACAAGAGTGTCATTTTTTTAAATTTTAATTTCTTAAAGACATCATGTCATTTGAACATTACTTTAAGATTATGGTTGGTTTAAATCTCTTTTATATTTAACTCAACAAATTGAGTTTAAAACATCATCAGTTTTGTGGTTTTACTCCATTGAATCTCATCTCAAAAGTAATATACTGAGTGCATACATAAAAAAACCGGAGGTACTCACGGGAACGAAAAGATCGAGGAAATTGTGGATATGTGTTTTAATGAACAGTTAGCATCTCTTAATCACCGTTATTTGACAATTAAAAATGCACTGTTTTAAATACAGGGCGCTAAATGAAAAGAAGAGCCAATCTGTGCATTGAAATAGTCGTAAACTTGATGGATTTTAAGCTTTTTTTATTTTTATTTAATTTTATTGATGTATCTGTTGTAGTTGGTTTAGTTGAACTTTCATTGTATTTTAGTAGTTAAACATTTATTATCAACCGTTTTTACAGTGTTGTTGATGTTACGTACCGAAACCTACTTCGACAAATGATTAGACGTGGTTTCAGCCGAGTTGATACTGAACGAGATTTTCGTTTCAAAATTAACAATGTAAAATTTCATGCGATTTGTCGTACTGAAAATATTAGTAATTTTATTCGTAAGCAACAACAGAGTTATGCAGGGCATGTCGTTCGAATACCAGTGAATCGAAGTGTAAAACAGTTGATGTTTAATTGTGATAAATATCATCGGGTTGGAAGAGCTACTCCTTCTCTATTAGAGCAGGTCTTGGCTCAAAATAACATAATTGTTGAAAAATTTATTAACGCTAGTATGAAAAAACGATTATTGATTGTCAATATTGCTGATTAGAGTTTGACTTAATTCCCATTATACTAGTAACTAGTTTATATGGTAAAATAATATACATATATATATATTAACACTTGTTACAAGTGAATTTTAAAAGTACTTACAAATTTATTATTTAATTTTAAAGTGTAACTGGAATAGCCACTTATAGTCACTTGAGACTGCTTTTAAGCTTTTGTAGTAGTTTCGTTTTATTTAAAGATTGAGTATATATTTTCCATGAAGGCGCACTTAAATTTTACAGGAACACATCTAAATAATTTTAAATAGTCTCAGTAGCTTTTCTTATCTAAAATTACCCATGACGTCATAACTTTTATTAATTAAATTAATAAAAGTTATGACGTCATTGCAATCGAACCAAAAATTATATATTCTTTTCTTACAATTCAACTGGAGTCACATTTTTTAGAGTTCTTATAAATGAAAAAACTATGTAATCACTTTATTCAAACGCCTCTTATGTTAAGCCTTGATTCGTTTCCTTCAATGAAAATTCATACAGAGAGGTACTGAGGAATTACTTTTAAAACAAAGGAAGTTTTTCCAATTTTTTTTCGACTTTCGATTAATTATGTATTATTTCAGAGAACACGCAGCATCTTTTAACGTGGATGCTAAATGACAAATATTTGCATGGTTGGAAACAAAGGGATAACAATTTTAATAGCTGACAAATTAGTTTAAATCAAGTTAATTTATATTACTTCAAGATAAACACGATGCTTACCAGAATAATTCAAAAAAAGATTTTGTTTCTTCAATTAAATATTACAGCTATTTTCCTATCAGGAGAAGTGTATCATAGGTTGTAAGGGATTGATTTCATTACAATCAATACTGAAGCTAGGGAAGGGAATTAGTAATCTTTATTAGTCCTCAAAAACAAATAAAAACTGCTTTCTTGCTAAATATTTTTATTGAGATTGTTCAATAATATGGAAATGGAAAGAATCTTAATGGAGACCTGGTGCATCTAAATGAAAAGACAGTATAAATAAAAGCTTTTCTGGACCAAATGGGATTAGCATGTTATGAACATGAACATGAAAAACAATATCTCAAGTTCAACCCAATAACCTAGCTTTAAAAGCTTGAGCCAAAATATAATTTATTTTGTACTCTGATTTGTCTCCTCTTGTTTTTTTTGCTTTGTGGAGATGAAAAATGCTGCTTTGGCCTCCAAGCCCAACGTTTTTTAAGACTCTTTTGAATTCACATCAATTTCTGTTCACACTGACATCAGACTTGTAATAAATAACATCCTCCTTTTTAACATGTTTTTTTGCTATTTATTTTTACGGATCGAGATCGCACAAATTAAGAAAAAACTTTGCATTTTACACCCGAACATATTTTCATAATGGTGGCGTTATATGGACGTTGAAGCAACATCAAAACAACGTCACAAGAACGTATGTGACGTTTCAAGCGATTTACATCACATCCTAAAACATAAAGTCCATTAGTAATTTGTGTAGAAACAAAAGCATACTTCACGCCTATACTTAATGATACTTTAACGATGGAACTCCAAATCGCTTGGAACGTTACAATTATAAAAAATAATATTACTTTAACTTTAAAAGAAAGTTAATATCCATAATATTTTGTGCAACATTTTATCTAGACTTTCGAAACAGCCTCGTATTCAAGATAGGAAGGTGAAAGTTGATATTAGGTAACATAGCTTAATACGAGACATGGTCTGCTGATTTTTTTTTGAAATTGAGATAATTTAATGAATTGAACCATAACAACCATCGTTAAACTAAAACGAGTTTCGCAAACATTCAGAAAGGAACATGTAACCATGGTATTTCATAGTGATAACTACAAAAATAATTATTCTATACCAAACTAAACTAGAAAGCACCCGCTAGAAAAATTTTCCTTTCTAGTGCATCTTAACAGGTGTTGCTAATGTTGATATTTTTGAGATTCATGAAACGGTCATCATATAAAAATGGGACAAGGTGGTCAAACAGAACAAAACGGAATTAAACTAAATTTATTGTTTATAAATAATTTCATACTACTGTTTCTTAACACTAACAATAGAGTTAAAGTTCATCATAATATGACGTTAAAATGATGTTGATATGACGTATTAACAATCTTCTGCTGACAGGAAAATAATAATTAACCTAAATATTTCTTTTCACGAGCGCATATTATTTCAATTAATACTTATATCATCATTACTATAATTATGTTTAAAAAATATACTGAACACTGAATACTGAAAATGTTATTCTTTAAAGAAGGAAAATTTTCTATATTAAATTTTGTCTTTTTTTGTCCAATCATAAATATACTATATCCAAATATTATTTTCATAATACATGACCAAAATTATAAAACACGTTGTTTTCGTTTCATATCTTTTATTTTTTTGGGTTTAGACCAGGTAATAAATGGGACCCTCGTTATATATTTCCACACAGAGTAAACACAAATCCTTTCGCCATATATCAGTTTTTATTTTCAGGAATTCCTTTTTTCCACACTATGTAGTCTGTTTACCTGCAAGTTAGATAAGAATTCCAAGTGTAGTCATATCAATTCTTTTCTTTATTATTACTCTCATTGGTAAATTGATGTCCTCAGTTCCTGTGGGTCATCGATACAATAGAATCAATCTGAAATATGTTCTTGTTTCATTTAGAAATCGCTCCAATAAAATATACAACTGTTCTTTTTATTCTCTTTTATTCTTCTCCTTAAGTAGGTGCCAATATAACGCAACTTGAAATATCAAGTTAAGTGGAAGTCAAGGGAAGTGGTATGACAAAGATAGGCCACTGATTGGAAAGGTAATCGGATATGGAATTAAACTATCAGTGTTTCGATATATTAAATCAAAGGTTCATTAAAATAATTGGTCTAAAAGCCAAATTTATGACGTTATAACACCTTAACATTGTTATGTTTTGCAAATGGGGTGGGGATGGTTAACCTGAAACAACGTTATCAAAATAGAGAACCCATTATTAAAGGAAGTGAGTGTACATGGCCATTATAACAAGGGGCGACGCCAGATCTCCCGGCTAGTATTAATTAATCATTCGTTCCTATGTCAACAACATTTTTCAAATAGATATTATAATCGAATAATGCTCCACTTGAAAAAGAAAATTCATTAATTTGAATTTAGATAGCAGGCTAATTCGTTCGGTAGCAAACGTCTCCTAAGTTAAACTACTAACAAATGTATACCTGTTTTTGAAAATAGAATATCTTTCAATCATCTCATAACCTCACTTCTATTCCTCGCACGTTCCATCTAATGAATATACCACGCTGTTCGTCCAAAAATTTTTTTTCAATTATTCAACTTTACAATTCTTTATATTATTAATTAATTATAATTAATTCTTTATATATTTCTTTAATAATTTACATAATTTCTTAAAATCCTTTAATGCTGAATGTAATTATCATGCCATCAAGACATAACACCATGTTGTGTATATTTGTAAGATAAGGTGGATTCTGCTAACTAAAAAACTTTCTATCTTTTCAACTTCTAGATTTAAACTATTTTAAGGTAACCTGAAATGTTATGTATAAACATTCCTTAGCTATATGATGTGATATGATCTACCCTCGTGTTCGTATTGATAACATTAAGTTCTTTTTTTTCATGCTATTTCACGATTTTGGATATTTGCGAAATAACAGAATAAAGAAAAGAAAACAAAAAGCATTTCGACATTAGTCATTTTCTTTCTTTGAATTATAAGAAATCGTGATTCTTTTAAAGACGTGAGTTTAATTAAACCAATATTAAATTTTTAAGCCCCATTGAACTTAATTTCAAAAGCTATAAATTAAAATGTTATCTAAATCCTTTTTTTTCCCGTTGGTTTAGAAAACAAAAAATTGCATTGATTTGATAGTTAAAGGAGTAGTCTCACAAAAAATCAAGTTAAGCTTATCTGATTCGCCAAAGATGATATAATAACTCAGTATATTTTATATTTTTCAAACTCTATCTGTTGATCGATTTTTGCCTATTTTATTCCTTCTCTTTTTTTTTTACTAAATGCGTGACGTCATAATTGGCGAATGTCGAAAAGACATGTTTACAGCCGTTTTCAGTATTGTGCGAATGTGTTGTTGGATAAGAGAGATAACATTTAGAACTGAACTATCGAATTAGAGGAGTAAAAATGGTTCACTGTGCTGCTATCGATTGTACCAATAGTTCCAGTCAAAAGCGAGAATATTAGTTTTTTAACGCTACCAAATAATAGCAGGTTGAAAAACTCAAACATGAAAATTTGCCAAAAGATGAAAACGTATATATGCGTGTGCCATTTACATTTCGAAGAAACTTTCTTTAACCGTGTTGTTAGCCTTAAGCTTCTAGTACAATCAGAGCTCCTTGCATTATATTTTTAGAACGAATTGCTTGCCCTTCTAGCTAGAAGAATTCTCACCGATGAAGCTGTGCCAACTCTATTTTCTTTTACAAAACGAACGAACAGGTAAAAAAAGTAGAGAACGGACACAAGGCTTCTCTAACAAACGCCAACTTGTTGAAGGCGCATTGGAAAATCTAGGAGAAATCGAAAAATTTGACAACAATCATTGATAATAAATTCGAAGTCAAGCCAAACAAAAATTCAATTGCCTCAGTCTTCATACAAACTGTCATGACTTGTTTCCAAAAATAATTCATATTTTTATTCTTATGTATACATAAGGTCATGTAATCCATCCTCTTCTGGAAACAATCCTCTAATTTTCCATATACATATGACGGTATAACGCGACGGTTTCTTTATCTTAGTCGCTTGTAAACAAACCATATGAATTGTTTGTAGGCAGAAAGTACGATTTTCCACAAAGTCATTTCGAGTTTCGCGAAGAGAATGTCAAGACGTTTTCAAGGATTACTTTCTCCAAACACATCATCGAAAAATCATTACAGTACTGAAAGAAATGATCTGTACAAAAAATGTTTTAATATGGAAATTCCTCATCTGTTATCGTATCCACCTCAACACAGCACAGGCAGTTGATTTCCCACTTTTCTTCCTAGCAGCCTTCGCAAGAAAATCACTCTGTTTTACCAACTAAAAGATTTTTCCAATGTTTGATCAGAAAACATTCCTCTCGAACAGGATTTTGTTGAGCTTCAGGTTGGTGGGGATTTTCATTATTAACTTGTTTTGTAGGCTCAAATTGATAAAATTTCAACACTAAATATTCGACAAGGTTAGCAAGATTTTCAAAATCAGAATTCTCACTTTTAGAATCAGTGAAACCGTATTCAAGATCGTTATCAGAGAACCTGACATCAGACATTTTCGATCGTTTGCTATATCTTTATATATTTTTTCACTGAAAAGATTTGTTTTCTTGTCTCTCCTTTTTTTCGAAATAGAGCAAACGCCAATTATGACGTAAGAACAAAAACACGCATATTCAAAACGACGAAAAAGAACAGTGTTTGCGCATTGTTCATAAAATGAAAAAACAATTATTTATAAATAAAATATTATTTTCTTACTAATTAAAAGAATATGGAAAATTTAAATGCGATAAAATTTAAAAAGTGATTTTTTAGTGAGACTACTTCTTTAAGATCAAGCTTTAGGGTATCACTTATTATTTTATACGAAACTGGCTATAAAAATCCCAGGGCTCAGACAGCAAAAAAAAACAAAAACTTAAGGACTTGACTTTGGTTTTTTTATTTTATAAGCAACTAGAGCCAGTGAGAACTGAAAAAATGAAGCAACTTTTGAGGCTGACCATCAAGACCGAAGCAACCATGTTGAAGCGAGATAAGCATCTTTTTAACTCAGTATTTCTACTGAACAATTTTCTCTTTTTAATTAACTCTCTAATATGTAACATAAACAATCAGCAAGTCAGGAAACTTCTTATAGTAGTATACATACTATATTTCCTCGAAAATAAGTTGCCACTTATAATTTTTATGAAATCTTTTGCTCTACATCAACAGCGAGTACCGATGGACCTCCTATCTGTTAAGCAACTTTGAGCCTCAAAATGGTGACAAAATTAAGCAACTGTTGATGCAGTGCTAACAGTCAATTTGCTTATATATAAAAAAATAACACACGCATGTGTTGTACATACTCACTCATTTGACGTCATTTAGATCGGACGTGTTATTTGGAGCAGGAAAAAAAAAGAAAAAAAAGAAAATTAATAAAAAACAGTAAAAAAAGTCAAATAAATAACATCTAAACCTCTCCATTTGCAAAGCTATTATAGAATGAGCAGTGATTTCGATTCATCTCTTAATGAAACATTCAAATGCTCAACCTCAGCCTGTATCATCAACGATGAAGATCCAAACTACATTCAATGTAGCGATTGCAAAAGACACGTCCACTACCGTTGCACAATGCTGTCAGCATACCAGTTACAGGTATTTATCAACAAAAGAACCATGAAATTCTCTTGTGCAAACTGTGTCACCATTCAAAAGAATCTTGTCGACCTATTAAAGTTGCAAGACGTTCCTTTCTACATCCTTTCTCGGGACAAAGACGAAACTCGGAGACTGAGGAAAGAGTTACAAGCTTGCGAAAATCTTCTGAAAGTTCAGGATGATAATCAAAACCAACCAAAAGTCATGATAGCAATGCAATCAAAAATTAGCAAAGAAATGGAGCTGTCAATCATCAGTAACACGAAGGAACACATCCAAAAGTCCATCATTCTTGAAAAAGAATAAATTCTAACGAACATAAAAAAATGTATGAGAGCTGAAAATTCTTTACAAATATTGGAAAACAACAACGATCCAAATCATACGCAGATGTTATTATGTTATTGCAAACCCAACCGATCTTAAATCGATATTGCAAGAAACGCAGAAAGAAGTAACGAAGATCGCAAAAATTGAGAATATTTCAGAAGAAAGAGATCGACGATTGCGAGCAGCAAATCTAATTATCCATGGTGTCAGAGAAACGGATGAAGCTGAATCTGAAACTGCGGATAACGAATGGCTATATCTTTAAAAAAGATATAGATACAAATGCTGAAGCCAAGTGTGTTGGTCGTATCGGTCAAAAAAAGTCTTCAAAGAATCGCCCTTTAAAAATAGTTTTAAACAATCAAGAGGATAAAAGATCCATTATCTCTAAATTGAAGAACCTAAAGGGAAAAGAAAGCTACCAAGGTGTCAGTATTTCTGAAGATTTCACGGTTGCAGAAAGAAGTGTCATCAAATCATGGATTGGAAAAACTAAAGATAAAAATGAAAAAGAAGGATCATCCAACGTCATCTACAGAGTAAGAGGAAGTCCAAAGACAGGCACAATGCACTTACAGAAGTTTATCACTGGTGGAAAATGGCAGCAAATCTAAATGACATTTACAACCATTTGAAAGAGGATAATAACATTAGTAAGTCTAGCAGAATTAGGTCAACCAAACCGAATTTGGAAAGTAAAATCTTTGATTCTGAAAATAAGAAAAACTGTTACTATTATTGCAATAACGAATTTAATGTTGAATTTCAAAACACTAACGGTCTTTCATTAATGCATCTAAATATTTCATCTTTTGCTAAACATTTTGAGAGTTTAAACATTTTATTGAGTGGTTTGCGAACAAGTTTTAAAATAGTTGCTATTACTGAAACGCGAATAAAGCAAGGTTTAACGTCTAGTTATAAATTTAGTTTGCCTGGATATTCTTTCTTGTCAAACAGAACTGAATCATCAGCAGGGGGGACGGCATTATACATCTCAGAGTCATTAAAATTCAAAACCTGTAATGATTTGTCTACCTCCACTTATTTATCAAATAAACTTGAATTAACTTTTTTAGAAGTATTAGGTAGCCAACAAGGTAACTACATTATTGGTTGTATATATAAACATCCTCATCTTTCTATTGATGAATTTTTTGGTAGTTACCTTTCTTAGAATCTTGATAAAGTCAACAGAGAAAGTAAACGCCTTGTTTTACTTGGAGATTTTAACATAAATCTATTAGACTAAGATAAAAAAAAGACGTCTAGTTCTTTTTGGACACTCTTCATTCAAATTCTGTCTTTCCAACTATATCGTTACCAACAAGAATAACACCTTAATCTGAAACTTTAATTGATAACATTATAATACCTAGTACCTTCAACAGTGAATATCAAACAGGAAATTTATCATTGGGAATATCTGATCATTTGTCTCAATTTATTATAATCGAAAATA
Source organism: Dendronotus venustus (assembly GCA_031834005.1). Classification (NCBI taxonomy): domain Eukaryota; kingdom Metazoa; phylum Mollusca; class Gastropoda; order Nudibranchia; family Dendronotidae; genus Dendronotus; species Dendronotus venustus. The sequence goes on from JAUEKX010010893.1 coordinate 13,191, forward strand.
TTTGCAATAATAATAAGGACAACAATGAGTATTATTACAAAGATTGGAACTCATTTCCCTATGACGATTTTCAGAAAAATTTCTTGGAATAAACATGTGCAGAATGAACTTCAAGATCCAAATATTTCTTTTAAAAAATTCTATGACAAGCTTAGTGCTTTAATAACTCAGCACCTACCTCTAAAAAGGTTAACAAAATACAAATAAAAAGGCGAAAACAAGCCTTGGATAACAAAAGGTATACTAACATCTATTCGTCAAAGGGATATAAAATTTACAAAAGATTCATGAAAGAAAAAGATCCTATCGTGAAAGAAATTCTTCATGATCGATATAAAAGATATCGTAACTGCCTTGTAAATCTAATTCGCTGTAGTAAAACAACCCAATTTAAAAAATATTTCAACGACAACCATCAAAACTCTAAAAAACATCTGGAAGGGCGTCAATGAAATTGTAACTCTGAAAAGCAAGAACAAAAATCAAGCAATATCATTGCAAATTAATAGAGAAGTTGAATCAAATCCTAAAACGGTGTCTGAAGAATTCAACAAATTTTTCTCTACTGAACCTGGTATAATAGGACAGAGAATTCATCCTGTTAAAGTTTCATATAAAAGTTTAAATCTTTGTTATGTTTACAGTTTGTACCCTACAAGAGCTACTTCGCTTAAACTTTTCTCAAGGCCTTTTGTGAAAACGACGAAATTTGACATTAAATCAGTTAGGTATCAGACAGTTACAAATTAGAACATTTTTCAAAACCAATAAATGAATATAGACAAAACTTCTGCTGGACTTTTCAAGGTTATTAATCGTACAAAAACTTTATAACTAAATAAAAAAAAATAATAAAAAAAATATATATGTATATATATATTGTACATAAATAAAAAAAAAGCAAAATAAAAATAACTTAAAAAAAAGGCAAAAGAATAATAATAATAAAAAAAAAAAAAAAAAAAAATAAAAAAAAAAAAATAATAATAATAATAAAACATAAAAAGGTGGCCATTATTTATAATTGCAGCTGTGCTAATAAATGGTCTCCTCATACAAGTATATAATTTATTTTATATTGTAAATAATATGTTGTTGTTATTTGTATTTAATTGTGAAATAAACACTACTTTACTTTACTTTACTTACTAATGTTTCACAAATATATTATAAATAGATCAAATGTTTTTAAAATAATTTATAGTTACGCCTTAATTTATTTGTGATTTTATTTTCCACACGGTATGCAACAAGTTATCTTGATGTTGCCGAGATTTACTTGACATACAAAGGAAAGAACTTTTTCTCTGAATTTTTTATGCGTTTTGTTTGTCCTTTCGAACCGTTTCATCATTTGTAGTTCAACACTTTGGCAAGTAAAAGGCAAATAACAACAAGTTTAATAAGTATACTTGACATTGGCAAAATAAGACCAAAACGTTACTTACTGTTATTTATTTGATTCTTTATTTTTTTTTTTACCAGACTTTAACTGAACTTGAAAGCCACCAACATTAAGTTGCAGAACAAGAGATGTTGCTGGAGAAGAACAAAGCGCGACTAACGGACGAACTCGATCGCAAGATGGTGAAGATGTGTGAGGCATTGCGGCGTTTGAAAGAGGAGTACCAACATCAGTTACAGCTGGAGAAAAACAAACAAAAAGATACTGAAGACAGGTATT
>JAUEKX010011004.1:0-14867 GCA_031834005.1 Dendronotus venustus
TTTGTTTACCGCATGCGAATTTTCATTACCGACAGTTTCGTCTTCTTCGAGAAAAAGTGGAAACAGACAGACACACACACAGTCATTCTTATAGATATAGATGTAACAAATGAATCATTTTAAGAAAGTAATGAAGCATGATTGCTCCCTTTTACTTTTAATTAAAAAATATATAATTTCTTCTATTCAGATCTAAATTCCTGTAAAAACATTTGAATAGTGTTAGTTTAGAATCTTAAATATTATTTACTGGAATGTTTTTTTATTATCATACCTGCCAAATGACTCTATAGGAAAGACGCATCTATGACCTCAAGAAGAAAAATCAGGAACTTGAAAAATTCAAGTTTGTATTGGATTATAAGATCAAGGAGCTGAAGAAGCAGATTGAGCCTCGTGAAATGGATATCAAGAATATGAAGGAGCAGATTCAGGAGGTAATTTGAAGATTTTGTGTGGTTGTTTTAGTCGTTGAAATTGATTTGCATGCTATATTTCAAAAACTTAACGTATAAAAATATTTTGTAAACTGTAACTCATTGGAAAGGTAGTCCTACAAAATATGATTCAACTTATCAAAATTTGAGAGAAACAGCTCAACTGCAATTTCATGATAGGGTTGGGCTTCATCACAGTTTCTTCAACATTAAGCAGATGCGTAGATTTCTTGATAGGATGCTAGTCTATCGCAGATGAGCCATTTTACAACTAGGTGTAGTGTAAAGTAAAGGGTTTTCCCTAAGGACTCAGCATCAAACCCTAGGACCCATCAATCATCAGGTGGATATGCTTGGCTAACGAAACCATTCATATGTTGGTTTCAAAGTTCCTAGTTTGACTGCAATGTCAAAGCCATAAAAACGTCTTCTCTATTAGTAATTAGGGTTTGAACTGGAGGTAAGTGAGTGTACTAACCTCTTGAAAAACACATGCTTTGGTTATTTATGAATCTATTATTTCAGGAATGCAACTGTTACCATCATTACTATTATTTTGTCTGTTGTCATTGCAGATGGAGAGCGAGCTTGAGAGGTTTCATAAGCAAAACACTCAGCTCGAACTCAATATTACTGAACTGCGTCAGAAACTGAAAGCAACAGACAAGGAAATGCATCAAGAGAGACAAAAGGTAAGCATTGACATGCTGCTGCCGTTGTTGATGGTAATGATGATGATGACTTTGATTATGAAGATGATGATGACAACAATGATGATGATGATGAACTTGATTATGAAGATGATCATGACAACAATGATGATGATGGTGATGATGATGATAATGATGATGACCTTGATTATGAAGATCGTGATGAAAATGATCATGATGATGATGACGACAATGATGGTGATGATTGATGATGAGAATGATGATCATGATGATGATATTGAATTTTGATATACCCGATTTAGACTATTGCACTATTAACACACATTGTTGGTCTATGTCATCAGGTCCGTGATGTGGAGGCTGTTGTTAGAAGATTCAAAACAGACCTTCATAATTGTGTGGGCTACATTCAAGATCCAAAGATGCTGAAGGAGAGCATCAAAGCTCTTTACCAAAAACATGTGCAAGAAGACATTGTAAGTCTATGTTCTTAGCCATTTATTCTTTGATTCATACTTTCAGGTTCGTAAATAAAATATAAAATAAAGAAATAGGCAATACTTATGCTAACTTGAAAGTGTAACTTTTAGAAGTGAACTGACAATTATGGAATCAAGCATTTTTGTTCGTTGTTTCATGGAACTAGTACCTGTATTCTTAAAAAACCCTAATATTATCACACTTCTTTCCGCTTACAGAAAGTATGCTGTTTGAGTATCAAACATTTTGAATTTTGAGTTTAGCATTTCTTGATTTGATATTATTTTTACACTGTTTGATCGTTGAGATTTCTGTTTGAGTTTGAGAGCCAAAGAGCGAAAAGAAAGAGGAGGAGGGTTAGTAGATCAGGATATTGTAAAAAGAGGAGGAGAATGAGATGACCATAACTGTTTGTCTTAGATTATTAATGTTTCAGAATTGTACAAATATTTTTTGCCTTTAACTTTAACACATTCCTTTACCATTTTATTTGTACATTGAATCAAGATTAAGATGTTCAAGGCTTATACTTGTTTTTTGGGGGCATGTTGAATTTTTCATAAAATTCTTTTTTGAATGTATTAATGGTTGTATTTTTTTTTATGTTATTGTTGAGATCATCCAACTTTATGAGCATTAAGTTTTAGAGCATCATACCTAATTCTATTGTCCATTTACTTATTCTTTCTGTTAAAGCAGCTTAACAGCTTTAAAATTTTTGTTACTTCAATGGTACCGGATCTCTGTACTTTGTTTCTTTCATATTATTTGACCTAGAATTAAGTTTCACTTGTTATGACAAAAATTATTTCTTTTAATAGTGTGTTATTAAGTTGAAGGAGGGGGGGGGGGGGGGGGTTGGTTTTTTGTTGTTGGGTTTTTGTGGGTTGGAGGAGGGAACTGCATTTGATCATTCAACCCTATTGATGTAGTAATCTGATAAAAAAAGTGAAACAGTGTTTCCTATTGATAAAGTTAATGATTTCATATTGTATTAGAATAGGTCAAACATACAATTTCGTCAGCCATCTCGCAAAGTGGCATATCTAATCAACGTTCTTTTTTCTATTCTGACTTACGATATGGTTTTGTTCTCACAAAGTGGTGTGGCAATAACGTTTTTGGCCTATGCTTCCATAAAAGAGTGGCCAAAGCCTTAAGTAGCTTTCTGTAAAACTATGTCAATGTCGATTTCACTACTTCATGGGATGACCAACAATTATTTTACACTACAATGGAAAGGAATATTAGATACATTGATATTTGTTTTAGTTTTGAAAGTCAAATAGCTGAAAGAATGATTTAAGAATGATTCCTTTTACAGACGGAGTCAGCCAGTGTTGATGCAGACATTCAAAAAGAATTCAGTCGCCAGAAGGAACATTTAGAACGATCTGTGGCAAGTCTAAGAAAGAAACTGGAGAAAGATTCAGAAATTCACAAAGCTGATAATGTTCGAATCATGCAGGTAATCTTTAACTTTATGTTTAGTCATATTGGTAAACAACTGAACAGTTTCAACTTGTTGTAGATTAATGTTTATAACCTTGTGATAATACCTATAGCTAAAGCTTGGAAGGTCTTGAAAAATTTATTATATATTGATTCACTTGAAATCAAACTTGATCACTGAGAGTTCTAATGTTTATAAGGTCTGGAGTTTTAAATAAATGACTTCTTTTAGAGGTATGAATAGTTTTAAAAGAAATTTTTGAGAATACGTTTTGATTTGAATCCCTTCTTTTTTTCCCCACTCCTAATCTATCATATAAAACTTTGCAGGAAAATGTGACCCTGATCAAAGAAATAAACGACCTGCGTAAAGAGCTCAGAGTTTGCCGGATTCTCATCCATGACCTGGAAGCAGCGATGGGTCTCGATAACCGCGGCAAGAAGGGACTGATTGTGGCACTTCCTCCAAAACCAGTCGGCCCATTAGTGGAGAAAGAGCTGGAAGAGAACAAGAAAATCATAGAGATGCAACAGGTAAGCTCTCGTAAAAGTATTCCTTCAATGTTGAAATTACAGCATAATGACACAGCGTAAAGTGAGGTAAAACAGTGTATGTAACAGTAAAGAGTTTTCCCAAGGATTTAATGCCAGATCTCATCTCTGCCAGGATTCAGACTTAGAACCTTCAGAACACCAGAAGACAGTTAACGAGTTGTTTATTTTCATTATTTGAAAGGCTGATTAGTTTTAACAAAGCATATCGTACTTCAGTTCTGAGCAAGCCATGCCACCAAACAAAAATAAATTTCTTTCTCTGTTGGGCACAGTGGAAACAAATTTGTTCCCCGGTAATGTTTTTTTCGGAGTGCTTATTCCTGCCGTACAGCATACGGCAGGAATAACGTCAGGCCAACTGATTGCTTATTCCTGCCGTACGGCAAGAACAACGTCGAACTACAGTTTTAGGGTTTTAGGGTTTTAAGGTTAAGGTTTAAAGGGTCTTATGGTTTTAGGGTTAGGGTCTTAGGATTTTAGGGTTAGAGTCTTTGGGTTTTAGGGTTAGGGTCATAGGGCTTTAGGGTTATGGTATTAAGGCTTTAGAGTTCATACGGCAGGAATAAAGTCGGCCTATTTTTTTTGCTAAGTGTCTATAACTAATCTATTGTATCCATTTTTTTCAGTTTGAGTTGAAGCGTCTCAGAGATGAAATCTATGACCTTGAAATCATTCAAGGGACAAGACCATCCTCAGGTCAGCGGTTACCACCCGTTGATTCGGTAGCTTGATAAATGTACCGAATAAACTTCATTGAGTGGGACTGAGTTAATTGATTTACATAAGTCACTTATATTTTCAAATACTTGAAACATTGTGATTTTAAATGCTTATTCTACAAGGTAAAATATAATAACAAATAAATTGTGCGAGGGAAAACTCTATAAAAAGAATCTTAAGGCTGCCAAAGTAAAACACAACAATGTGAGTACGCTCACACTATTGAGATGAGCTAGTAGATGTACTTGAATAAGTTCATGAGAAACATTTTTTATTATAGTTTACACTGATGCTTCCATTGAATATATAGGGAGAGTTTGTATTTTCAATAAGTTTATTTTACTTTACATCTTGTTTTACTTATACATATTCATTTGATACCTTTCAATGTTTACAAGGCGCTGTGATATATCTAGATACGGGCAAGAAGTAAAAGGAGAAATTTTTAATGTATAGAGACATTAGCTAACATTTTGTGACTTGAGATTTTAAAAGTTCAATTCTAATTTTCTAACGTAACACATACCATTTTTCATTGTTTTCATTTTTGAATTTGCAAATGGAACCTTTTCGAGACGGAAGTCTTATTAAGTAAAGATATAGGTAGAAGAGTCTTTTTAATCTCAGGTCACGATTAATGTATGTGTTTATGGGTGATTTTACATTGATCCTCTATTTTTTCAAAATGTTTGCAAACAATTTTTTTTCTTCCAAATATTCTATCACATTGATCAGTTTTTATTGACAGATTCTGTAGTAAATTGATGCTTGTTTTAGTTTATAGTCTACGCTGTTACTAAAACCTTTGACTTAATTTGCACTCTCTTCTGATGAAACATTCTTAGTGAGTTTTCAATTGAGAATATTCAACATTACATAAGATTGTGATATTGTTTGTCAAGCATTGTTGTGACCAAATCCAATAAAAATGTGAAACAGTGAGCGTTACAAATTTTCAAATTATATCTTAGTCATGATAATGGATGTCTAAGTCAACAGTCATGGTCAGAAATTTGGGACATTGTTAGTTTATAAATACCATAGAATCGGGATACCGGTACTGTTACGTCATCTTTTTCGCACACCAATAACTAATCATTTATCAGTTGGCCTATCATAGGAGAAATTCTACATTTTCATAGGGTTTGTTTAATCAAGGGAATGAATGATTCTACATTGTAAGTACCAGTAGTTAGTTCCCAAAGAAGTCACTGCTTTGGGTTTATTTTTTTTATAATAACTTCTCGATTTGCCCCAAAATTCTGACCATGACTATTTGACGCATTAGTGATGATTAAGATGATGAGCTGTTTCATTAGAGTAAAGAGATACCAAGTTATAGATCCTCTTCTGTGATCAAGGTTTGTCTTATATAAGAATTATGAAAAAAGAGTAACACCCCTGTATTGTAAATATTTTATAACCATAGAAAAATCAATTCATGGAATCTACAATAAAACTTATAAAACAAAGCAACCGCTTTTTAGAATTTGTTTCAAATGTGTATGTTAATTGTTTCTGTTTATATAGGTTTGGCCTAAAATTTGACGGGTTTTGGAATGCATCATATTTTTTTTAATTTAACACGTTTTGAGGTTAATGGTCGATCCAACACATTTCAGGTTATTTTAAGCAGAATAGCTTATCTGCAATAAATGTTGACATCGCAAGACCATACTAAAATCCTTAAAATCTTTCAACTTGTGCAGGTAGGTACCAAACTAGGATCTTGCGCAAAATAAGCAATGCACATACATCACAAGGGCACCAGGAGAAACAAACAACCAAAGTTGGGATACAATACTCTATAGGAAATCAGTTGTAGTTGAAGCCTGCACAAATTTTGACCATTAAAACAACAAAAAATAGATAAAATAAAATGGGCTCGTTGTCATTTTGGGTTCAATTCTGAAAAGAAATACCGTAATAACCCACAGGCACTGAGCAGCACCGCAATATGTATAGGCAATTGAAGTTAAGTTTCTTACCCAAGGAAAATAACCCAGTGCTGAAGCGGGACTCGAACCTGGGTTATTCGGGCCTCAGTGCAATGCCTTAACCACTCAGCCACCTCGATATGAAAATGATGGGAATCAGGATACAAGTAGGCCCTGCAAAGGCACTATTTTTGGGGGTGCCTTCCTATCAAAATCAATCATTTGTTCATCTACCTGCAGATTTACATCTTATTTCCTAGAGCACTCTTGTCATTTAGCATCTTTTCATGGTTAAATTGCGCTATCTTCTGACAAGATCTTCTGACAAGATTTTCTTTGTGTATATCCAGGTACTCAGTCACATCAAAGTTAAATAATGAAATAATTGGGTTTCCAATTTAAAAATAATCATTGTTGGAAGCAATACCTAATAAACCATTCAGTCTGAGACAAAATCTTGTCTGTGCCATGTGTCCATTTGTGCATGTTTGTGTCGATTATCAACACACTAATCCACTTAATTCAAATCCCAAACTTTCAGTTCAATCTTAAAACATTTAATTGAAATAAGATACATTTCCAAAAGTTACTATCTTTTTTTTATTCAGATAAAAAAAACATGTGCAACTGCAATTACAGACAATAGAATTATGTTTCAACAACAAAAACACAAACTATTCTGTTAGTCAAAACACAAATCCATAAAACACAAGACATTCATAAAAATTCTCTTTTATTAAAAACCTAAGAACATAATAATCCTGAGCAAAGGGATTTGAATTTGATCCCTTTCATTTAATTGGGAAAAAAAAGATTTATACTCAAAAGCACACACACACAAAATTCGCATCATTTGTATTAATAAATATTCTCATGATACATTCAGTTTGCTTATTATAAATTCCATTAAAAAAGGAAATCTATCTTTATAAAAAAAAACAATCACTTCTCAAAATCACATTTAAACCTAAATCATTTATGAATATCATCATGGAAAATAAAACAAGTCATAAAGCAACAACAGAAATTTGCAGACAAATTTGAAGCCTATTGCTAATACTATTACTATTAGTAAAGGAATGGGATGATCGACCTCCTGGATCTGGGGTAGTCTTTGAATTCCTTGAGATAATTGCGATGCTTGCCCTTGGCCCACACTGCCATTTGGTAGAAGCCAGCCAGACAGAACAGACCAGCTGAGGAATTTACACACAAGACAATTATATATATATAAAATATTTTCAAATAAAATTCAAAAGACATACCTAATCCAAAACCATTCTTTTTCCTTTATCTTTTGATATTAATCACTACACTGTTTATATTTGTTTTATTTTTATTGTTGCATCTTCTAATTCAAAACAGGAATTTAGTATTAAGTGTATCATCATAAATAAAGTGAGTTGATTCTTAACTCGTTCAGGCAAATAAATCATTATCCTCTGACAAAGTTGGCAAAGTCAACATAATTTTTGTAGCAGAACATTGACACTAGTGACCATTTAAAACAGTTTTACTCTTTACCTTCCAATTCTCTTATCTTTCATTTGATGTGTTTACTTTAAAAATGAAGGATAAAGTCATGTGTGCAAAGTACCTACAGTGAACACAATTTTGCAAGTGATCAGTAAGTTAAATATGCGGCTACCATCGGCCATAATTACATGTCATCATTTATTCATTCATCATTTATGCCAGAGGGGTTATTGAATAATTGTTATTTTCTTCAAATTTGTCAAATACATTCAAATGACTAACCTGGTACACTCTGTGTCATGACAGAAAAGCCTACCCAAGCCATCACCTCATAGGTGTAGTTGGGGCAGGAAACCAATCCAAACAGCCAGGTGAAGGGATTTCCACCGGAATAGGGAATGCAACGAACTTTAGAACCTGTACAATGTTGAACATACGTTTTCATTAGTAGATATCAAGAGGCAGAGCAGTATCCTACTGGTTACAGTGGGTTACTTTCATTCCATTGAAGGTGGTTCAAATCAACTCTAAGCAAGAAACTTCAATCCAACTGTCTCACTCGAACCACCAAGAAGACATTTTGCCAGTTTTCAGCTTCATAGCACACAAACTGGGTAGTTTAAGCACGTTTGGTCGTAGAGCCATTCATGCACTGATTTTGTCTTTCAAGATAAAGACAAAGATGAAAGTATGAATAAACAATAATAATCTATATCAAACTATAAAAGATTCAAGATACTTATTTTAGTATTAAGGTTAAGATAAATGAATTATGACTATTTGGGGCATTTATAATTCATAGAAACTTAACAATGATAACATGGTAACTAAGCAATTTCAATAGAATTTCAAACAAGAAAAACTGTGGTTTATCTTTATGAAAGCTAATATTCAAAGGAAGAAGAAACTCATTACAACATGGCAACTTCAGACCTGTAATGTAAATGACCCAAAATTGTCCACACTCCAGGTAACGAATCATTATACTATTGACTTCCAATCAATACTGCCCCCAAAATAATTCAAGCAGTTCCTTAAATCAAGATTTACAGGTCTGCAACTTGTTCCTGACAATGTTGTGTCATCAAGATACCAAAACTCAATTGGGTCTTAGTCAACTATTTTTAAAACTAACTTACCTGCTGGTCTAAGATTTCTCAGAGCCAAATGAATGGAGAAGTTTCCGAGCTCAGCAAACTATTGATAAAAAATAAAAATAAGATAATCATAAAATCAGAATTATCAAAATCAGAATGCAACAGCATCTACCAATGAATAATATGAATGAATGAGTGGATATTTGTTCGTTTATTCTAATAGATAAAAGAATTTGTAATAAATTTGTAGTAACTAAGTTGTACGTATTCCACCTTAGGAATCAAAACGTCACCCAGTGACAGTAATATTGCAATGCGTGACTTCTGGGCATTGAAGCTTGAATGCTAGCCTTCTTGAATGCAGCAAAAAAGAGTAAGTCACAGGTTTACATTAATCACTTAAAAGATCCTCCGGCAGGTCAGAATCACAACATGCCACTTGTCACCGCTGCCCTGGCAAAATGTTAAAATTTCAAATCATCACAAATGGGTATAGCAGGATGATCACCTGCTTGTCTACAGTTCTTGATCCAAAGAAATTCCAGCACAAAAGCTGGGACTTTACACTGTGATACAGTATAACAAGGGGAGAAGCTTATCATTATGAAGCTGTTAAAATTCCTTTGCTTTACTTACAACAAATGCAGCAAGTCCACCATACACCTGGATATCACCATAGGCTGAAAATAAAAGGAAGGAAGAATAGATGACTATCTCAAAATGTAAGGTAATACAGGAATGAAATCTTAAAGACAGAAAGGAAAATTTGGGTCTACTAACTAAGCATTCATGGATATCTTCCAACAAGATGGTACCAATACATGTTACAGCTATCTGTAATAAAAGATATGCATGACAAAAATACCAAGGAGATGGTAAAACAAGAAGAAACGACGTGTTTTACATAGGCGTAAATTTGAGATAAGCTTGTTTGGGATATGGACTCTACTACTTTACATCAAAATCTCTTTCATAATCTATGAAAAAAATCCAGACACCCATGATAAGGAATCAAGTCTTCTTGGTATCTGCTATTCTGTGAAAATGAAGATCACCCGATTTTACCAGAGACCAATTAATTAGTCCACTAAGAATTATTAACTCAAGGACAAACAGTGTCTGCGAAAAGTTTCATCAACAATATTTAGATATAACAGTGCTTGGAAGAAGAAAGCTGACAGTTTGAGGTGAAAAATCTGAAGTGAACCCCATCTGAGATGCCCACCAACCACCCCAACATTGCCTAAACAAGAATGCTTACGTACCCGGAGGTGTGTACAAGGGATGATTCACAAAGTAGGCCACAAACGCTGCAAATCCCCAGTAGTAGACAGAGTTCTATATCATGATGGAGAAAAGGTATCATATATTAGTATAAGATAAACTAAACTGTTAACAAAACGTCATTGCTTGAAAATAGAAATCAACTGTACATAAATAAAGAATCTTAAAATTTTAGTGATTAGGAAATAAAACAAAAACAAATGAATGGGTAAAACAAATAAATAGAATTACAATTACAGGACATTAACAAAATTACAAATTCACTTCAGAAGAGTAGAAATAGGAAAAAGACAAGTAAATGACAATTCAAGACAGCCTGCAGTGTAAAAGGGAGTTTAAAATATTAAATTGATATTGATGTTCAACACTTCAATAGGATTTACAGCATTCACTATACATGAATCTTGAATGAATGTGAATTGATTAATTCTAAATTTGATTCACAATTTTCAAGAATTTTATCTAAGAAATTATACATTCTTAAAGTACAAGACTGGAAATCCAAAAGTAAAATGTTATCAAGATTTCAACCTTCCTGACACCAAGTGATATAAAAGGTAAACGAGAAGAATAGAAACGTTTTTTTAACCTTAACAATATTGAAGATGGGCATCGTGGCATGAGAAAACCGGTGGATGAATACAGTCTCAAAAAGTCTTTTGGCATAATGAAAGCACCAACATCCTGCAGCAATACTAGAAAAGAGGAATACAATCATGAGTTTATCATTTTTTTTTTCTAGATGCAGAATCAACAAATAAAATCAAAGGAAATAACATAAAACTGTTTGAGTTTGACCCTCTATTTTCTCACAAATTGGAATACCCCTTTTGTCAAAGAAGCCACTTGGTTGCTACACCAAACTCATTTCTATTTTAACAGATTATCATGGCAAACTTTATTCAAAAATGTATGCTCAAAGTATGCAGGAGAATGAAATACAAAATACTTACTCTACGACACAAACGCTTGGCGAAGTAGCTCCGGCAGCTCCATAAATAATAGCAGGACGAGTGTAGAAGAGAAGATAAATGACCAGAGGTCCTGCATACTCTGTCAAAAAAACCTGGAAAGAGGAATCACAACACAATATATCATTTCACAGTAATATTCATATATATACAAAATGAAAAAAAAATTGAAATCATAGATATCACAAAACATGTTAATGTTAGCTGAACATGAATTCAGTTCTTTTTGATTATCAAGTAAAATACAAATTCTATTACCTTACTCACTTCTTCCAGGTCTCCACCAACTTTGTTTTTACAAAAGATCATAAATAATGTTACATGTTGTTATATTTTCACCAAAAACAACATAATATGAGTATGAGTCAATACATTTACTCTTTAGCATAAGCAATTAACCCTGAAATGAAAGTTTTCAAATTTTTTTCAGTTTTTCATTCTGAATTAATAAAACCTTTTTAAATACATCATAATTATCATTATCATTGTTTTTAATTTAAAAGATCAAAATGCTTGTGCGATTACAGTTGTCCATCCCACTTGAGGGCCAAGGTCCTTGAAATAGAGCTTTCCTGAAGTCTTCACTCCAATTGATTCCAGCGTCTGATCATCTTTCAGCATTTTCCCACCTGCAATAAAAAATGTGAAAGATAGAAGCATTATTTCCCTTTAAAACAGAAAAATAAATTGAATGTTTGATGACTTGAAGATTATCTAAAAGTTTATAAAGTTTTAAGGCGAACACCCATTTATTCGAGAGATCTTAGGATCAAAACACAGTTGGTATCTACAATAGTAGCTGTACACACAACCAGAGTCAAGGCATTAAAAACTTCCCAGTTTGGTAAAGAAAGTAAACTGATAATCAATCAATGGTGCACAACAAGACACATCTTTAACATGGAGGACTTCCTGCTAACTAGTTATCATTGTCAAATTCTAGAATTTTAAATAGTCAGACGTCCAGTGGTATATATAAATACATGAGAAAAAAAGAAAAAAAAAAAGAGATAAAAGAATATAAAAATACTCACGTGGATCCAGCTTAAAAGCTTGTCTATCAGCATAATACTTCTTATCTGCAAAAGTAATGAGTAAAACTTTCAAACAATCTTATAGTGAATTCAAATGATTCCCTTAAAATATCCCACCTGTATTCAGAGATCATTTTATGACATAAATATTGACAAATTCCTATTTCTTAAAGAATAAATAAAAATGAAATAAACACTGTAGAAAATTAAACTTTTTTCTCCTTTTAAACACTTTTCTTTAAATCTTATTCTTAGGTTACAATTAGGTCACAAGAATGCCTCTCACACTCCTTTACTCATTCAAATATGAGGGTTTCATGATGTATAAATAATATTCAATACTAGTCTTTTTAATTCAGCAACAAACTTTCAAAGTTTGAAGTTATACACCGCTTGCTAACAGAGGGAGGTTATACCTGAACCCACCAATGATTACGAAGAAAAAAAGGCTATCAAAATTTGTCACATGCAAGATCAAATATTAACCAGTTAAAATATCCATCCAAAACTTGATAATTCTAGAATTAAATCTGGTTGGGTTTTTCAAACTATTAGTCTTTATCTGCAAGACATACTCTGTGTTTGAAATTTTGTCTTGACATCATGAATAGTGTTATTTCCAGAAAGCTGAAAATACAGAAATACAAATATTTAGCATGGTGACATTGCATCATAAATAATAGTAGTAATTTCTATACATATATTAATTAAGTACTCGCTGCTAAATCCTTTACTCATCTTTCTGATCATTCTAACTACTTCAATTTGCAATTAATTCTATTTTTATTTAGCTTAAACCTAATTTCAATACACTATCATCATTTAATAGATGATAAGTAATATGCAGTTAAAAGTTGCAAATTGGCAATATTTCTGTTTTCATTCACTGAGAAAAAATGCAATAAAAAGCAAAGATTATCATTCAAATTGTTAGAAAGAGTTAAGTCTGCAACAAGTGATGAATGACAAGCACTTACCCCAGACAATGTGCTCAAAGTCTTTCCAGACTTGGCATGAAGAATTGCAACCTGAAAAAAATAGATAGTTCAATTTAGTGATTTGGTAATATTCATTATTACATTGTTTAAAACGAACAAGACAAGATTTGTTCATTTGTAATGCAAGCATAGTTATTCCTGTCCTATCGTTGTTAGTGCAGTGATCAGGGCACACCCCATACCTCTACATGGAGACACTATATCCCGACCTGGCCCGACGTTGAGTCCTTGGAAAAGACTCTTTACATGATTTTTCTCATCCTATCGGAAACGGATGTAAAATTCGGAGGTACACCCGACGTTGTCTTTGTTCGAAAAATTGTACACGCGCCTAACAGGCCGCATGTCTCGTCTGATGTTACATGTTTCGCCGGGGATAATGTGATATTGTGAAGCGCTTTGAGCATGGTGATGACCGTGGAAAAGCGATATATAAATGCTATCTATTATTTATTTTATTATTATATGTGTGGTGACCTATATGTTTTATGTTTTTTCCCTTTCAAATAGGTATACTTTTCTACCGAATGCTAAGTCTATTATTTATAATCTAGGATAAGTGGGTTGGTTGTTAAGATGCAATAATACTACTATTCATAGCCTGTAGAAAATAATGCAAAATATGGAAGCCCAAGAAATCGTCCGAACTGTTCAACAGCGAATACAGTATGGAGTGGATGATGGCAAAAAATTTGACAACTTCCCTATCACAATTGATGGCAAGGCCCTTGCACACACCCTCTACAAGTGTTCTTTGCTATTCTGGTAGAAGCAATTCCATCAGACGCCACATACAGTATAGGACAAACAGTGGGTTATCTTTATCTTGTCCCAGATTTGTACAGGAAGTAACAACAATCCTAGAATGCTATCACCATTCAAAAACTTCTGTTTGATGACAAATATTTATACAATCCCTTACTTAGTGCTAGAGCTGGGTCAAATTATCAAGCCTCAACACTGTACTGTATTGCAATTCAAGTCAATGCTCATGTGCAAGACACAAATCATAAGCCTCTATGATAAGCCCCAATAATGATTATGTGTAGTAGTAGTGTATTGTCATATTGAGCCGCTCACTCACAATCCCAACACTCAATCAAGCGCTGACCAATACCCATCACTTCAAACATCACAACAAACTTTTTTTGTTCTGTTTTGTTTTATCTAATACCTTACAAGTACCGCTTTCGCAGTGTCAGCACCCTGCTTCATGCTAAATCTTAAATGGTGAATGGGGTAGATGCCCCCAATAACCACCTTTGACAAAACACAGCGAGCTAGGAAATACTTTGGATCAGGAACTATGGCAAACAGGTGATCAGCCCACTGTTCAAACACCACAAACTGGTTTGCAAAATGTAAACCACGATAAACGTAGTATTTTTCTCTGATCATCCTCCTTCCTCCCCTCACCCTGTCATGGATGGCAATTCAATAACTTAAGTGAGTAGCCAGAGCGCGCGCCTCGTACCCCCGTACCGCCTTGGGTAGGGAGAGTGATAATAGTATAGCAAATCATGATGACGCATGTGCGAAGAAATCTTAAAATAGATTGCTTGCGCTGTATGTACCCTAGTGATTTGTATTTAATGATTTTAATGAGTGGGATAATAAGATAAGATTTGTCCTTAAAGGCTCATTGTTATGGTGAAAAGCAGCAAACAATAAAAGGAATCTTCTTCTTCTTCTTCTTCCACGTAATGTCGGCCTTCAAATAGAAGATTATGACATGCTGGTTTTGGATGTGGGGGG